>JARIHS010000100.1:0-167851 GCA_029320655.1 Mycena floridula
ATACAGCTGTTTGCAAAACGATAGAGTGAAATCGCACGCCTGGAGATAATAAAATTGTAGTTATGAGTCCTTACGACTGTTTGTGCTCCACAAACAAACCACTGGAGATATTTCCTTTAAGAGATTGGTGCAGAGGAAGGTATTGAGCTTGAATAGCGGGCTTTCGATGTGTTTTGTCACACTGAGTCACATAGGAGCTTTCTGTCACACTGACTACTTTGAGGCACGTATTCAGCAGGTCAGAGCTCTATTCATCAAGGATACACCTGGATTATTGTTTCCATCACTGAACACATCTTTCTTGATTTTCTTGACCCTACCCAATGTGATGAGCAGAGAAACCGGAAATGGTCAAAAATCCTGCTCATTTTGATGATTGGCTATGCTATCTTGACTCCTTCCTGCGCTCTGATCTCTTAAAATTTTCAGCCAGTTAAGGACTAATCTTATGCCTCAAATATCCGGTGGTTTCCGGAGGGCCATCATCATTCAATGAAATCTGAGAAATGATTGTTACTTATCTTCCCAGCAACTTCCCAGGGAAAAGTTACGACCGAGGGGAACAATAGTATACTTACCTTCAATTTGAAATGACAGACAATGACTGAACCTGTGTCAAGCTGTGTCTCTGATTCCACACCTATTTGTCTAGCCATCGGGCTGTCCTAACAGCGATCGCCATTCGCATGTCTTTTTATGGGAAACAGACGCCCAAACCACGAGGCATCACAGCCTTGATGTGTGGGTCCATTTTGTGATTTGCCTCCTGCTCTCATGGCAATGGATCGCAGACAACCAATTTCCGCACCATCTTCGAGCAAGAATGACTGGCTGGCCAGGCCATCATTACTGCCAAGCTGGCCGCTTCCGCCGGAGACTGTGTGCCAATTCCGGGCGTTGGCGCCGTAGCAGGTCTAATTGCAACGATCCTTGAACTCATTCAGGTATGCATAGTCCTGGCGTTCGTGAGATAAGACTGTACCTGACATGAAAATAGAAATCCGGTCAGAACAAGAAGGATTTCAAAGAGATGACCCGATCACTGCTGGAGACGGTTCAGGTATTGCAAGAGGCTGTAGATTCCGGGCGCGGCGACACGTCCATGTTTAAGGAGTTCTGTTTCGACTTTGAACAGTGAGTCTGGACTTCTGAAACTGAGAAATGTGCTCATGGTAAAACCAGAATTCTCGGCTCTCTGGCACAGGAGATTCAAGCCCAAGCAAACTCGAGGGGTCAGCGGGGAATCTTGGGAATCTTCAAGGCCAACAAGGTGCGGGATAAGGTTGATGAGTACCGGAGACGAATAGAGCTATTGAAAAGTAACTTTTCGGTTCGTTTTGATGGATGAAACCGGTGGCTTCGAATATTGATTCAACTTTTCAGCTCCATGTATCTGTTGGGACACGGATAGCTCAAGAAACGACCCTCGATGCTATTTCGAACCTGGATAATGGGTTTCAGGCCATGCATTCTGGTTTATTCGAGCGCTTAGCGAACATTGACACCACGACGCGAGATGTCCAGCGCTCCATTCATAACCAAAGTATGCTCTCGGGCGCCGGACTCGGCGTTGAACGATCACGGAGATCTCGAGTCTATGCACGAAAGGTATGATCTCCAAGGCCCTATCACGCTGAGTCGCTGATGTTAATGATTCAAGATTTATGTTCTCATGGAGGCAGACCTCTTTCTCCAAAGAATTTTGTCCACCTCGTCGCCTGCATTTGGCTATAATCATTATAAAACGTGTGAGATCGTATCATGCCTTTCTGAGCTGGAGACCTCCTCAAAGCCAAAGCTTGTCCGCGTGTATCGGAGCGGTTTAAGGGCCGGCCAAAGCATGGCACTTCAAGTGAGTGGATATATTTCTGCTTATCTATCTTAAGTAGTTGATCCCGAGCTCTTTGATAGCGATGGAAAGAAGACCGCGAGATGTTCCTTCGTGCAAGGTAAACCACCAGATCGAAGCTCTTGGAATCCATTTGAACAGGTTCGATGACAGGCACCCCAACGTCCTGCAACTATACGGATGTTGCGACTCTGAATATCTTTCTGCTCTTGTATTTCATGCTGATGGTACCAGACTTCTCCAGCCCCTAGATCAAATATTGACTCATCTCTGTTAGAACACATCGGACTGGCATGTGAATTACTCAATTCAGCTCGAGGATATGATCGTTTCTCACTGATCAACTCATGGGTATGATGGCCATAACTTGGAGCTCGCAAGATCTCGCACTGATCGTGTCCGCAGGAAGATCAATTCTCAGTACGACATTAAGTTTCCTGGGAGGCACAAACTTACTGGCACTCCCTAGCATGCTTGTGAATTCCTCCGGCCCTTCGGTTTGACGGCGGTATGCTGTTTGATTGGCTCCTCCCATTCATAGGGCTCAATGATCAACTTCGCAGAATCTCGATTCAACGGAGGTCTTGTGCACAGGTGATAAGCGCTTACAGCTCTGCCAGCTCGAAAATTTCAACCCTGATGACGGGACATTCTGCATGTCTATTATTGGTGACAGTGTAGACCAACATATCTTCTATGGAAATGGATGGGAGCACAATGGAAGTCTATGGGACTCGTCCTATAGTACCACGCCACTGAACCGGTCGATATACGAGATCAACATGCCATTGAACCTAGATTCTCTCCATCATTTCTACCGAAGCTTAACTGGCGCGCCGGGTTATGTTGCAGACCGTAGGATGATGGCTAGAACCTGGCACCCGAGTCTCAAGCGATCGGGATTTACGATGTATGACTACGCCAACCTACCTCCGGGGTCCATGGTTGATGATTCTGGTGATCTGTTATCCTTTCCTGATCCTCTACCTTTGGAGAATGCCATTTTCTCGCTTGAAGGCGCTGAAGAGTACGTTGAACTGCCTGGGAATATCTTTCGGTAGGATGTCATGCCAAAATCACGCCCAAATCAGAAGCTGACAAGTTCACAGTATTCCTATCTCTGAATCTGGCATCCAGGTTTTCATCAGCAAAAGATTGACTCCAGAGATGGAGGACCAGATCCGATTGTCAGCATTCACCCAAGTTGATCAGTGGTTTAACCGGACTTCTCATTGGACATTCCACAGTATGTGGTCTAAACACTCCATGGTTTGTTTGCACTAATAACCTGTCACTTCAGTCCTGTGTGACGCTGCATTCCAGATCAATATCACCATTCCTAGAGTTCTGGAGGCCTCCTTTATGCAGCAGACTGGATCCGAAAACGAAGACAGTCTGGATGAGCCATTATTTGTGTTCGTGTCTCTGGAAGAATCTCTGCTGCATGGAATGACTGTATACCAACCGACCTGCTATATCTCTCGAGACTTGTCTGGGAGCGATGGCCATGTACCCCCCAGCACCCTAGGCATCGACGTCAGATGGCGCAAAAACGGAGGTCATAGCTTCACAAGAGAGCTCAATGGGTATCAACTGGAAGCCTTTATAGACCTGCATGACAGGATTTTAAAGTCGGAAAACCAGAAATTTTCTATCAGCGAGTATATGCAGCTGCCACGGCCCCTGCTACATATTGTCACCCCCAGAATAACCGATCCAACTTTTACATGCAAGGGTAAGCTTTCATCACCGGATGTCGACTGTCATCTTGACTGAAGTACACTTAGCCTGTGAATCTCAAGGAATCCATGGGCACAGTCACCCCCGAGAGTTGTATGGAAATTATCGCTCTGACACTTATGTTCAGCCTCCCCATCCCGAGTGGCACTCCTTGTAATATGACTAGTTGGAACGTGCAGAGTGACCGAAGCCTTCGGTTGGTCAAGTGAACGCTATTGAACACTATAGTATATGTATGTAGTTTTCAAAACTCTAGCCTTTCGAGACATCATTGGGCGCCACAAATCGACGCGGCCTAGGATGCGCCTTTTGATACGCCGATCGGTCAACGTAATCTGACAGCTAGCCCTGATGGGCTTCGACAGCCCTAGGTGCAGGGTTTAAAGCTTCTCAACCAGAAATTGAGCAACATTCTCAGATTGAGTCGGAGTTCCGAATCACTACATATCAGGGCTATATATAGATGGGTGCGTATATGTGAGTCACCTTGCTTAACGAAGTGGAGCAGGTCTCCTTCTAGTGAGAATTCGGCGATCCCGGAGATACAAGGATCACCTTGCTTAAACGAAGTGTAGCAGGTCTCCTTCTGGTGAGAATTCGGCGATCCCGGGGATGGGAACCTAACATGCACAAACAGTTTTGGGCTAAGTCCTGTGGGGTGGTATTTCGCCGAGATCGCCGTGTCTCACAACACCTACAAACAGTTTTGGGCAAAGTCTCCTGGGGTGCTATTTTGCCGAGATCGCCGAGTCTTCCAACACGCACAAACAGTTCTGGGCAAAGTCTCCTGGGGTGCTATTTGGCCGAGATCGCCGCGTTCCCTAATACAGCCAAATTTTTGGCTTTTATTCCTCTCTCCTTACACCGCCCACTCAAGGGCTCTCGTGCGCCGCAACTCTTGACACCATGCTCCTGCCAAATTGCGTCGAGTATGATGATTTACAGAAACCGTTGCGCAATTGTTGATGTTTCCTCATTAAATATCACGATTCAATAAATTCTGGCCTCTAATATATATGCTTGATGACCGCCTCGCTGTTCTTTACATCGCTATGGTCATCCGTAACTCCGCTGTTAGCGCCCTTGACGTCTGGATTTTTCTCCTGGTAAGGAAACGAGTGTCCGTTGAAAAGGAGTAGTCACACCTTGGTTGCCGGACACAATTCTCTCTGACTCGCATACCTCATCTGTCTTTTCACAATAATTTTTGACATATCCTTGAATTTCTTTTGAAGTGGCCGGTCTGTTGTCTTGGATGGAAAATGGCATGATGATAGCTTTAAGGAGACAGCCCATCTGCGCGTGAAAGATGTCACAGTTGTCACTTGCGCGCTGCGTTTCCTAACACAGCCAAATATCTTTGCCGTGGCTCTCCTTACAGCGTCCTCTTGCTCTCTGGCGCACCGCAACTCTCAATGCCATGCTCTTGCCAATGTAGTAGCCTTTCATTCGACTCTTTGAACGTCGAGTACGATGATCCCTCCAATCAGGGGCGCATGAGATGATCGCGATCCAGCTAGACCTACAGCATTGAGCATATCCGCTCCATACTAGACACGTGTTAGGTCATAAAATCATAGTTGCACACTGGGGAAAGAGAAAAAAACTCGATTCCAAATCAGATTAGAATTTTAAAGAAGTATCGCTCTCGTCGTCGGATGACACTGTTGATCCGCTTGCCGCTCCCTCTCCGCTTTCAATCCATTCGGTCATTGCGTCGACATATTCTTTGTCATATCTGTATAATATCAGCGAGAACCAATGTCGTCGAGAAATACGCACCGAAAGTATCCGACATCATCGATTCGAAGACCTCTCAGATCTCGCAGCGTCCGCAATGGATTAGCTGTGCAAGTCAATGCATACTGGAAGAGGAGTCTATCGCGCTCGACAAGGGATTTGCAGACCTGGACAAAGGGATGGAAATCTGCTGCCTCTGGTCCTCTGAGATGCCACAGGTTGCCCTTGTAGTGATTGAAGACTCTCTCAGAGTTCTTCTGCTGTGGAAACGTCATAAGCCAAGTGTCGCGGTCGCTGATTCGTCTTGGATAGCGATGAAACGTTCCTTTGTCACACCCGTGGGTCGGATCAAAGACGGTAACACTGCTGTAACCTCGTTGTTCATATTTCAAGATGGCCATGAGTGGCACGAATCTATCCCTCAATCTCCCAGTGACTAGATTTCTCTCGCAGACAAAATTCTTGTAAGGGTAAAGGCTGTAAGCTCGTGACCCTGTGATAAAGTTCATCATGGCCGCTGAGAAAAAAACATTCGTTAGCTTGTGAGTTTAGCTTAATGATGACTCACTGGAATGGTATGATAGGATAGCATCTGTTGGCGTCTTCTGTGCGATTATGATTTGCATTTTCTTGCCGCCTTCGTTGAACAGATTGATGACACCTTTGATTGACCTTGCATAGCAAACGGTGAGGCAACGAAACGAAGCAGCTAGACAACATACCATCATGTCCTTCTTCTCTCTCCTCATGGTCATCAAGGCGCTCTGTCCAGCGACGGAACTCCCCGGGCCGTGGACAGTCTCGATAGCCTGCATGCATGCAAAACTCGATAAGAAGTTCTGCTCTTCCCAAAGAGACGTATACGTCCAAGTCGGAACTCCGGAACTCGGACTGCGCGAAAAATTGCAGAGCGAAAGAACCACCGATTATTGCTCCATTTACATCTAGCTGTCGTTGAAATCCACTGATGGCAGCCTTGCTGCTGAAGAATGGTCGTAGTCTCCTGTCAATGTCAAAAGTCACAAGATCATAGTTGGAGCACTTCTCAGCCAGCCAACGATTGCCCTGTTTGAGGATGCAAATGTTGTTCATGGAAAGATGACAGAGTATCATGTTGAACGGTTTGTTTGGTAAACGGTCCAGAGGAAAAAACATCGTGTGCCAATTTCGGGTATTACCGAGCGCTTTTAAACCGTCGCCATATGTCTGAGACAAGTGTGGGTGAAGAGCAGGGAGATGTCAATCAGAACAGTGTCTCAGAAGACCTTGTCCTTGAGGAAGAGGGTGTAGGGCCCGCGGAGGAACCTGCCATTGGGACTCAGGGAGTCGGGAAGCGTCAGAGAAATGGCGGAGGTAACGGAAGTAACAAGAGGCTGAGAAATGCCTAGTTAAAGTGCTCAATTGAATGATCAATTAAGTAGTCTAGTTCTCATCCCAGTAATTTCAGGTGTTACGCTGCGATTTTCGACCAAAATGTGATGTTAAGGGTTGCAATTTGCAGAGAGACTGTGAGTTAAGCTAGGTTAGAGGCGCCGAAGGCGGTACTTTCATAGAAAAAAACCTAACATACACAAACAGTTTTGGGCAAAGTCCTTTGGGGTGCTATTTCACCGAGATCGCCGCATCTCACAACATGCACAAATAGTTCTGGGAAAAGTCTCCTGAAGTGCTATTTGGCCGAGATCGCCGCATTCCCTAACACAGACAAATATCTTCACCATGGCTTTTATTCCCTTGCCTCTTCTTACACCGCCCCTTCAGGGTCTTCTGCCTTTCCACCTCTCGAGCGCCATAACTTTTCAACCCCATGCTCTTTCTAAAATTCCCTGCAGATGTTCAAGTAATCACCGTATCTGAGGTCCCGTACTACCTCAAGCAGTACTGTGACAAGGAACAATGCCCTGCTAAGTCGATTCCCCCTTTCTTCGCCGCTCATTTTCGCTGCAGCCGAATCCAGAGAAAATACGAGCCAAGTCATCCTTGCATGTAAGGCCATTATCGTGGGCCCTCTTTCCTTGTGTTCATGCCTGGTTCTCAGCTTATCGCTGATTCGAGCCTTTCTGTCTCAAATTTGTCAACGATGGTCTCAATGCATGGTTGGAAAAAGTTGCATGCCTTTATCTCAACTCTTTGAATCGTCTCGGGAAACCCAGAAAGCGGTGGCCAACCGTTGAATATGATGATTTTACTTTGAGTCCTCCAATCTTCCGGGCCCACGAGTTGATTGCGTTCCAGACCGCTAGACCTACAGGATTGACTATTACTGGCTCCGTAGTAGACCTGTGTTAGGCCTTGAAATTCTAGCCCTTGTTGCAAATTGCAGAAAGAAAGAAAAAAGTGATTTCAAAACAGATTAAAATTGTATAGAAGTGTCGCTCTCATCATCAGATGAGGCTGCTGATGCGTTTCCTGTTTCTTCTCAATAGCAGGAGTCTCGGCCTTGTGACCAGACTTGGAAGCCGATTTCTTATACCCAGACGAAGGGGTATCAGGCTCCACTAACGGACGAGGGGCAGGCTGAAGGAACTTGGTGACCACCAGATTGAACGAAGCATCGGTGGCAGGGGCAGGCGCAATGAACAAACTACCCATGTTGACTGGCTTTGACAAAGCTGGTGTTGGAGTCAATGAAGGAAGCCTCGACGAAGACAGGGAGGAAACCAGGCCAGGTGTCTGCTGCAGGATTTGTGAAATAGCAGTGATAGACATGCCGGAAGACGAAGATTGGGATGAGGAAAAAGGCAGACGAGGTTCAAGAATAGAGATGGGAGGGGCCAAATGACCACCCATGATAGCAAGGGCATCAGCTGGTCAAAACAATGGGATCTCCTGCAAGAAGAATAAACATTTGGACAAGGAAAAAGAAAAAGGATGCACCCCAGGCTGAAAGGTCATTTCAATCGTCCAGGCGTTTATTCCCTCTGGCAGATGATCAGGGGGCACATGAATCATTAGTGATGTCAGAAAATGACAAGCAACAAAGAATTGGCCAACATCCTGTAAATTGTTGATGGCAAGATAGAGAACGTGATTTTCCTTTGAAGAAAATTCAGAAATGAATAACAAAGAAAAAGCAGGTAATTTACCATCAATGGATGGACTTGTTGAAGAAGGTCTTGGGTGCCCTTGATCCACTGAGCACTTTCACGAGGCAAACGAAGGAATTGGGAAAGGAGGTGGCCGATTTGTTGAATGGTTGTGGCATCAGTGGTAGCATTGTCAGACATGGTGGTGAAGTCGAACAAAGAAAAAGGAGATGATGAATGGGGTTCAAGTGGCAAAAGGCACGTGCCTGAAAATTTCTGTTATTCATACAGCAGACTTTGAATCTGCCATACGGAACAGGGCTCAGGTGACCTAAAAAGCAAGCTGAGACCTGTATGAGTGAAAAATTGTGATGAAATCAGAGAAATACTCAGAATAATCTGAGAAACTCAAAGGGGATGGGAGCTGAAAGCTTTGTGGCGTTGTTTATGTCCAAATCAAGTAATCAATGTCAGATGTCGATCATGTGATGGTGCGATCAGACCAGTGCTTAATTTGACATAAACAAGATCACATGGGTACTGGACCGGTGGAGTCCGATGCAAGCAGAGGATCATTGAGCATACAAACATACAATGCGAATGACCAGGAGGTCCTTATTATAGTGTGGGGGAGATGATAGGGCTGGAAATGTTCCACCCTTTCTTTTGGCATTTCTAGTACAAATGACTGTCTTTCCTGACACCGGGGGCAATGTGACGTGCACCATGTTCAGTGCACCTCAGCTGTACCTGTGGTCGCACCTGTGGTCGCACCTATGTAATTTTAGTTACCAGATTGATTGATTATATGATGAGATCTGACAGTTACCCCTTTTGAGGAACAATGGGCGGATGTTAAATCTGAGTTGGAAACACGTACATGCACTCTGCGCGTGTCGCGTTAGTCACAGTCTTTGACGCGTTTGATGACAGGACACATGATCATTCTCTTTGTTCCTTCTTCTGCCCATATTCCAACCAATTCCTCTGCATTCTGCGGCTCTCCAGTCTTGTTTACTCCCAATTCATTCACATTCACATGTCATCTGCCTCAGGTAGCCAAAAACGGAAGCATTCCGGACCAGATGATGGCTCAGCACCATCAGGTTCTGCCTATCGTGCAAAGAAACAGAAGCAGCAGATGGCTTCCAAAGAGCCTGAAACCACAGAACAGGCCAATTCTAATCCCTTTCATCTTGAAAGGGCCATGGTTCCAAGCAAGGCTCGTGGTGTCAAGGTATGTATTTTCTGTCTTTTATTACTTTTTGATTCTAAAAAATTTCAGGCTGCTTTGATATTGCATCTCCGACTCCTCTGGAGGGCTTATGACCGTTCTACTGTTCCCACGCCACCTGCTCCTGAGTTCAAGGCAGCATTTTCTCAGCGTTTTCATGATTTGAAGTCAGTTGAGGAGCGCCGCGGTGCTGGACCCTCAGTGATTGAGCGTGTATCTTCCAACAAGCTTGATGCACTGCGGAATCTCCCTGCTACTGGCACAATTTCTCGAAACCTGCGTCGCATTGACCAGAAAATAATTTCTGTCATTTTCTCTTACCTTGCCAACTATGGCTTCACTGCCTGGAAGCCTGATCTCACCGAGACTTCCACTTCCCTTTGGAATGCAGCATGCGAGAATGTTGCTATTGATTCATTCATTCAAGCCATGGCAAGCCATGGATATGCTTTCCTTGCTCCCAATCATGCCTACATGAATAATCGTGTATTCCTTTCCAACATCTACAATCAATTTGTTTGGGTATATATGAAGGGTCTTCATGAGCTGGAGCTCAGAAGTGCTGGAGCTGTTGCCACTAAAGCTGTTGCTGCAGAAGTTTATCGACGCCGAAAGGCTGTAAGTGATCATATTTCAATTCAGACTCTAGCTTATTCTCAAATCATAGGTTGCAGAGCAGCGTGAAAAATGGGCGCGTTCAGAGGGTTATCCCAAACGTGTTTATCATCAACTTGGTGATCCTGACTGCACATCGGAGGACGAGAAAGTTGAAACTCACTTTATCGTCAAGTCCAAGCCTAGCTGCTCCCCTCTTTGGACTGAATTCAAGGCACAGATTGATGCCAAAATCATTCAACTGACAGCAGTCACAGGTCGATCTGCTCAGGCCAACAAACGTCGTCTTCGTACTCGCCCTGGCCCAGGTGAAACTCAAAAGATTGGTGAATTGCTCAAACTCCCTGATCCCAACACCACCACACTCGATTATTTTGATGTAGCTGCATTCAATGCCTTGCCTATGCAAGTTCGATTTCGCTATGCAAATTGCCCAATTGCTCTTCCAGATACAACAGGCTGGATTTTCAATGATGACAACTCGAAGGAGGGTCGAGCATGGAAGAAGATGAAGACTAGAGAGTTTATGACAAAATATGGCGATGATATTGTGAAGAAATTGGGATACAATCTTCCAACAGAGGAGGATATGGCTGAGATCATGGAAGATGATTCTGACATGGACGAAAGTGCTGGTTAATTGTATCAGGTGTGATCCTTTATGCTTTACAACTTGTCATCTTTTGGTTCTGCAGTTACATTCTCATCCTATGTTTTTTGCTACTTTCTTTCTCATGTTATGCATATATGAAACAATATTTTCTTTATTTAAATATCAATGGGCCTGAGGATATTCAACTAATTAATGATCTGTGTCTAATTTCGACCCCGATTCAATGCAGAACACACTACAAGGATTTCAGCATCAATTCCATATGTCCCCTTGGGCCTTTTCCATGCCACAACATGAGATATAAGTTGTTGTATGTCAATTATATGTTGAACACTAGACACTGCCACATCAAATATCTCAATCTGAAAACGTGGCAGCTTGCTATAGGGTGCCATTTTCTCTTCATGAGCATGGAATAGCTTGTGTTCACGAATCTGCAGAAAAGTATGCAGAACACCTTTGAATGGGGTCTGCCAGATAGTCTCAATGAACCCAGTGAGCTTTATGTTCTTACCAATCTTGGCATAAAATTGAACTGCACTGTTACCAGGATGAGATTGTTGGCAGCTATAAGTTTTCCCTCTGAAATGAATTTCTGAGCGAAGCCGGACCATCGGTGGAAGAATAATGGCATCCTCTGGATGGTTTGGCTGTATATATGATCGACAGAATGGCTCTGTCAGACGAACATGTGCAAGTAGACTTTTGTAGTCATGATCACTGAGATCAGTGCTATTTGCAAGATGTTGAGCAACTTCCTCTGCAGTGAGAGATTGTCCCTGCACTACAATGTCTGGAGATGGAGGATCAAGAATATCTGCCAATTGGCTGTGCAGTGAATTATCAGATGTTTGATCCTTGAGAAGAGCATCCAAACGGCTGCGATGGCACATTTGCTGGAATAGAGTGAAATCCATATCATCTAACAATCAATTATTAGCCTTGCCTATCTTATGGAACATAAAGCAACTTACATATATGCTTGTTTGTATTGATATTTTGGAACATTCCCAGCAGACGCTCACCGGAAAACTCACTGAGAGCAGCCAGTGGGCCCCAATATTTCAGAATATCAGGGTTGTGCATGGCATAATGATGATTTGGCTTTGAGCGATAGTTGAGGAAAATTGTTCCAACACTCTGTCGGTAATTAACATAATGTGACAGGTAAGCATCAGCCTCATCATTTGATGTTGTGAAGGATGCAATGATATTGCTGGATGCCACTAGATCATAGAGATTTTCCAATAGAAGTGCTTCTGTGCTACTAACAGCTTGGCCATTAGTGAACCAGAGTTCAGGGAGGATGATAGGAAAGATGATTGTGAAAAGGATGAGCAGTTCATTTGCCTTGAGTGAGCCATGTGCTGCTTCACCAAGATTCACAGGGGGTCGATTGATATATGTTGGAAGTGGAATATTGTAGATGCATCCACGGATTGTTTCCAGCTGTGGCAATGAAAAATCAAAAACTGCTGCCACAGGTGGGGGCTCAAAAGCATTATAATCATGATCAACATCCATATTGTCATCTTCTGCAATATCATGGATAGTTTCTTGATCATCTGATACAATACTTGATGGTGGTTCTGAGATTGGAGTTTGAGAGGCTCGCCAAATCTGGAACTGAGGAATCTCCAGGGGATGACTTGTTGACTCATTCAGGAGGTCTTCAAGTTCAGAATCAATATCTGAGTATTCCTCTGGCTGAAATAGCTCATCATCACCATCCTGATTCTCAGTATCTATTGCCTGAATCCGTTTGACCTCTCTGGATGTCCGGCCAATGCCATATAAATCACGAAGGTGGTATTCAAGAATACCCTCCAGTGTGTTATGCATAAAGCCAAGAACTATCTGGTCAACGGGGCGCCAATATGGCAGATCATGAAGTGGTGTCCAGCGAACACCATTCCTGCGTGCAATTAGGACCCGCCCAGTTTTTGTCTGACAGTCTTTCCATTCTTGAACTGCATCCCGAACTTGCTCATTGGTACGCTTGGTCCAATTCTGCATGTTTATATCCTCTACATCCTGTAGTTTGCAGTCACAAAAGGAGCAAAAAAGGGTTGCAGCATAGCTGAGAAATCCTGTGATCTTCCGAATGGCTGGAAGATCAGCAATGACTGGAGCAATTCGGACCCGGATGTTGATCCCATCTTGGTGACGATATGTGGGTAGAGCCTTCCCAATCCAGAATTCAGCCAAAGCTGTCTTGAGAGGGGCAAGGATATGTGATATGGTGATGACATCTGGCTCACTTGGTCCTGGGATGAGACCAACAATGAAAACATTTTCAGGTAGATGGCAAACATCAGGTGGCAAGTTCAGACAATACAGAACAATTGCACCAGATGAGATGACCTTTCCTGGAAGTGGTATAAGATCACAGAATAAGCAATAAACAAGAAGGCATACCAGAGATCTTGTTGGTGAGAGGATTGAACCAGTCAACATATAAGGCAAAAGTAAGATTTCCCTGGATGTAACGAAAGTCTCCAAGGTGCCGAGCTGCTGGGCTATCCCAAAATCCATGCATGATGTTTGGATTTGTAACATGCACATAGGATTTGTTGATCAGGTCCTCAATTCCTGGCCTTCCAAGAAAGTACCGGAGCCAAGATTCCAAGGACTGGGTAGTATAGAATTGACGAGGAACCTCCTTGGTACCAGAGCGCAAATGCCGGGCCTTGTAAAGTGGTTCATTACACATTGCTGTCCTTTTGGATTCCTTCCTGGTACACCTGCGAGGGCCAGAATTGTTGTTATTGAAAGGATATAAGGTGAAGCACTTTGGACAGGAGATTGTTCGGGTGAAATCAGGATTCAGTGTTCCATGACTGTACACTGTGCGGATATCTCTGGGAATGTTGAATTGGGGGAACTCAACATTATTAATACCAGCAAGACATAAAATAAGAATGAACAATCCAGCTACAGCATTCAGAATGAGACTGAGTGCACGAAGAACTTGATTTGCCTTTGCTCGACTTAGTCCAGCATGCAGCTGAAGCCAAGCAACAAGTAAAAGACAAAGCTGACTGATTTTTTCAGCTTCAACTGTGGGATCTGAGAATGGGAATCAGTATGTAAATGTGAACCAGAAAGGATCACCAGCTGACTGAAAGTTGTGGAAATATGATGTGGTTGCTCTGAGTTGTCAGAGTCATCATCAGACTCTGAGACTGCTGGTGAAGCCTGATGATGTGGTAGACTTTGATGATTTGAAGTCCGACACTTTATATCATCCACTTCATGGCGAAGCCGTGTTGTATGCTCTACTTCACGTCCAGGATATTTGCGACCATGTTTTGAATAAGTCAGCTTTGAGCAAACAGAGCAGACACAGACCACTTGCATGGTGGGAGAGGGCAAGAATGGATGTAACAGCTTTCACATCAACAACTTTATAACAGACCAGACACTTCACAACTTTGAATGATGCAGATGCAAATCAGCTGTATAAATACCATCATTGATCCTAACTAGTCCTAATCACTTGCTAATGATATATATACATGTAAACTGGGCCAGCAAATTCACAGTATAAGTAAATGCAACAACAGACTTGGGGGCAATGTTAGCGCAAAGTCTGTCACCCAGCTGCAATGAAATATTCCGATGAAGTTCCGATACAGGCCCGATCAGATGAAACATGAGAGAATTTGTCCAAAAGTGTGTTGCCGAAAGTTGCCGACACAGCCTCTTTGACAGAACGTGAGATCATCTCTCAAGGTGCAGGTCAAGGTGCAGGTCAAGGTGCAGTGAACTCAGGTGCGAGAGCTTTTGCCCCCGGTGTGAATACATACAGGGGAAACAACAGCCTAGAAAGGAGTTCTGACTTGTCTAGAAGTGCACCAGTAACCAGTAACCACATATCATTAGATGAATCCTATCCACAAAAATGTGCAGATGTAGGATGAAATCTTATCCTATCCTATCTAGTGGCCAATCCTATCTATTAGATTCTATCCTATCTCAGTAAAAGAGATCCCAGCTTCAATATCCCAATTCTGATGTATCGCATCCTATCCTACTGTATCCCAAGTCATCCTATCTCCACCACTGAATCCTCCTAGGGAAGCCTATCCCACCCATAACACATGACATATATGTTGGTAAACATCTGATATAACACTGAAAAATATAACACTGAAAAAGACCTACTGAATGTAGTTAATAGTGAATTCCATAGCATGAAAGAAGACCTATGACGTCAAGCCTATAAATTCACATGCTTGTGGGTGGTGCGCTATAAAACCCTGTCAAAAATCCGAGAGAACAGCTCTGAGGGCTCAAAACACCATGATGAAGCTGCAGAAGGCCAACTTGAAGAGTTAGAGCAATGAAGAAAGACGACTGCCAGGGTGGAAGATGAGGGAAAGAAACAAGGAACAATGGGGCATGTGCCAAGTGGTGTTTGAATTTGATGGTCATTGTGCACAAAGTCCGCCTCCATTGTTTGACTTGTCAACATCTGGGCTTAGAGGTCATGTTACTCTGTTCGACTTCGTCCTTGACTCCCATCATCTCCAAACCCCAGCCTCTGTCATGACCCTCCTCAACCCGCCTTTCTGCTGGAATACTCAGAATCCAGGGTGAGTCTATTGTGTTTCTGTGCCATTTCCTCAAGCTCATTATCCCAGTATGCCAGATTATAGCTGTTGGTCTTCGGACAATCACAGCCACTGGTCTGCGGTGAAAGTAAGTAAGATGGGGTCTGATGGAATAAACCAGCACACAGTGGGATAAGATAGGATCAGATGTGTTGACCAGGTAGGATCATGATCCTTTGGTTGAAGGCGCACCCCGGCTCGGATATGCCAGATAGGATGGGTCGGATAGGATAGAATATGATAGGATAGGATTGTGAACAAATTGTGATAAGCCTAGCCACTAGTGTTGGATGTGACGAATGTCACTCCGCATGATGTGATGGATGTAACACGGAAAGCGTCGCCGAGCTACCTCAGTCTTTGACTCCCATGACTGAGACTCGAGAGACTGACATATGGTCTAGGAATTCAACAACTAGAAGATAGGATAGGATAAGATTTCATCCTACATCTGCACATTTTTGTGGACAGGATTCATCCAATGATATGCAGTAATTGAATGATGCCCTTATTGCAAGTTTCGAAAGTTTTTTCCGGCCATCATCCTAGATTTGCCAAGCTCTTGTGCTTCGCTGCTTCCAACAGTTCACAATCCGATGTCGACAAAGCCTCAAGGCACAAGTGCTTCGTCTTTGTTGTCTGGGAAAGTAGGTCGATACATACTTGAAAACCTGTCCCATTTGCAGGCATTTCACCAGCAAATAAAGTACTGCCGGCGCAGCTTAGCTTCCTCCCTTTACTTTACTCAGCTCTGTTCTTGTTCCATCTCAATTGATTTTTCATTGGATATCAGCTCTAATAAATAGTGTCAGATTAGTTGGCTAAGCAGTATGATAGAGGCCATCATGATCAATCAGCTATAAGAGGTCAGCACATAGACTACCCCCAGTCGACCACTACCAATTCCTGGCAAAGTCAACGGCAGGGAATCGGCTGGGATTGAAAGTGAACTTGAGAGACAATTTCGAAAGAGACATGAATGGTCTGTAGATTGCTCTTCCGTCTCCTCTCCGAGATCCCAATCTCTTTTAAATTTCAAGATCCCTATTTGTTCCATAGTCATGTCGTTTGGAAGGAAGTGGTGTACTAGCTGAATCCTAAGCTGCTTTCCTTCTCTCATGAACCAGTTTCTCCTAGTCTCGAAGCGCTGGATCAGATCAATCATCTAATTACCCCTCTCACATCATCTAATTAACCCCTCTCACACCATCTAATTAACCCCTCTCACATCATCTAATTAAGCCTCTCACACCATCTAATTAACCCCCTCACACCAGCGCATCGTAGCATCAAGAAAAGTCGTAGTTAGCATCAAGAAAACATACTCGTGTTCGGCTTTCAAAACGGTGAAAAAGTATCATATCAATCAGTCCGTGTCCATTCTCTTTTCTCTTTTCTTCCCTCCATTCATTCTCTTCGTCTTCATCTTCTTCCCTCCATTCTCTTTTCTACTTCCTCTCTCCCTTTTTCATCTACCTCTCCCTTTTTCATCTACTTGTCCATTCTTTTGTACTTTGCCCCCATCGCCCTCGTCCTGGAGCTCACTTCGCCCGCCTACGCCCCATCACTAACCTGACTCAACGCCGCATCCGCCCTCTTCAAGTCCGTCTCGCTCAGGCTGCGGAATGCGCCTCCGCCCGGCGTACTCATCCCGCTCTGCGTCATGACGCTTCCGCTCCGGGAGCGCACTTTCATTACGAGGGGGCTGGGAGGAGTTAGCGAGCTCTAGGAGGGAGAAAGACGAAGAGACGAAGAGAAAGACGAAGAGACGAAGAAACGAAGAGAAAGACGAAGAGACGAAGAGAAAGAGAGAGACGAAGAGAAAGACGAAGAGAGAAAGAGAAAGATGAAGAAACGAAGAGACGAAGAGCGAAGAGAAAGATACGAAGAAACGAAGATACAGAGCAACCTCAGAGAAACCAAACTCACAATGGATACCCATCATCCTCATCCCCCTGACTCGGCCAATTAACGCCCCCACCAGCGCCACTTTGGTTTGCAAAAGCGCCCCCAGCGCCACCTTGGTTTGCATAAGCGCCCCCGGCGCCACTTTGGTTCGCATAAGTCCCTCCAGCGCCTGTTTGGTTGTATCCTAGAGGATATTCAGTCTCTTTTCTTTCGTGATTCTTTGATGCAACAATCATGCCATCGAAGTAGCAACGATCATGCCATCGAAGCAGCAGCAACACTCATGCCATCGAAGGAGCAGCAAGATTCAAGCCATCAAAGGAGCAGCAAGATTCAAGCATCGACAAAGCATCGACAAAAAGAAAAGAAACACCGAACCCTAGACGCTCACCTTGATTCGCGCCCCTATAATCGCTCGTCGTAAGACTCTGCATCTCTTCGGTGAGGGTCCCGATGTCGCCTGGGGTGGCTTGGCCTAGAGGGAGGGGTTAGTATGAAGAGACGAGAGCGAAGGGTTAGTATGAAGAGACGTGAGGGAGAGACAAGAAGGAGCAGAGAAACGACAAAGGAGCGCTTTCCACCAAAAGAGAAAGAAACCAAGTAGTGTACAACGAAACGAGACTCACCTCTCAACCTCGGACTCGCAGGCATCGACAACGGCGGCATCCTCCCAATCCCAGAGCTAAAGTAATCCGAGGATCCATATTCTGCGAATCTCAGGGTCAGAGTCACGTTCATCGCATCAGGATCAGTCACGTTCATCGCATCGCATCGCATCGCGAATAAAACTCGAGAACAAAAACTCACCATCCCCACTCTCATCCCCGCCTTCCCCATAAAACGCACCCGGATACGCCCGCCTCAACGCCAACTGCCGCGATTTAGAGTATTCGACGCCGAGGTTCTTCCAGTCGAGGAGGGGGGAGAGACGTTCGACGCTGTGAAGAGGGAGGTCAGTGAGTTCGAGACAAGGGAGATACAAGAAGGGAGAAAGACAAAGGAGATGCAAGAAGAGTCCGAGACGAGGTAGATACAGTGAGCTCGATACAAGGGAGATACAACAAGAGTCCGAGACAAAGGAGGTACAACAAGGGAGAAAGACAAAGGAGATACAACAAGGGACAAAGAAGAGGAAGAGATAGTAAAAAGAGAACAACAGACAAAGAGATCTCACCGATTCCTCTGATTAATCCTCTGCCTCCTCGTCTTTTGACAAAACTCAAACATGTAGTCCGTCAGCTGGTTCACCGAGTCTTCGACAGAGGCGGAGCGCCGGTCGACGATGTAGGTGCCTGGGCGAATAAAGTGAGCATGACGAAGAAAGTGAGCATGAAGAAGAAAGTGAGCATGACGAAGAAAGTGAGCATGACGAGGGAGAAAGAGCGAAACGACGCAGAGAAAAGAGTCAAAAACGACGCAGAGAAAAGAGTCACGGGCGATAGCACCCAGCAAACCAAACCCAAGAAGCGTGAGCAACCCCCGTGTCCTCAAGCGAGCGACCCCCGTCAAAGAAATAAACCCACCCTCCGCTGCCGGATTCTCGATCAAGTCGCTCATGAAGCATCCGAACCCAGAGAGGTTGGTCGTGATGGAGGGTATGCCCATCTGTAAAGGGAGCGAGCGTTAGCGACCAAAGTAAGAGTTGCGTCAGCGACCAAAGTAAGAATTGCGTCAGCGACCAAAGTAAGCATCGCGTCAGCGACGAAAGTAAGCATCGCCTCAGACGAGCGAATCATCAAGGAATCCAACTCACAACCGTACACTCTGCAGGCGTATACCCCCACGGCTCGTAATAGCTCGGGAAGACACCGAGGTGGCAGCTGTGAAAGTGCGTCAGCATGAGTGAGTTAGCATGAGTTTGAACGAACGAGCAACGAAAGCAAATAAAACGTAAAGAACGAGAACTCACCCCCTCACAAACTCTTCATAATCAAGCCCCAGAATCGGATTGTTCGAGTTGAGAAAGTCGGGGTGGAATACGACCTGCGATGAGGGAGCGTTAGCGAGCGAAGGAAGCAGGAAAGAAGCGACCGAAGGAGCGAAGGAAGAAGGAGCGAAGGAAGAAGGAACGAATCGACCAAAGGAAGCAAGAAAGAAAGAAAGACCAAAATGTATCAGCTTCGAATCTCACCTTGACCCGATCCTCACTCGCATTCCACAATCTCACCCGTCTGATCTGGTTCAAGATCGGATCGTTCGCGTCGTCGGCCATGTTGTGGGTTGTCACGGGTGGGAGACTGGCGAATGAATAAAGTCAGCGAGCGAGCGAGCGACAAAGGAGACCGAGCGAGCGACAAAAGGACACCGAGCGAGCGACAAAGCACACCAAGCTGAAAAAAAACCAACCTATTCCTCTTCAACGCAAAAACCCTCCTCTTCAAAAGCACCAGATCCTCCGGCGTAAGCAGCGTCTCCGGGATCGGAGGTTGCGATTGGTCGCTGCGACAAAGGGCCGTTAGCGTGATGCGAGACCCGTCGAACAAAGAAAGAGAAAGGCGTACCCCCCACTCCGAGCCGCATACTCAAAAAGCCTCTCCCCGACGCGCTTCTCGACCTCCATGACGGTTTCTTTGAGCTGTTTGGTCACGGCTTGGCCCTGTAAGAGATGAGCGTCGAAACGATGAGCGTCGAAAGGGAAAGAGAAAGAAAAGAAAGAGAGCAAAACGAACCTTCAACGCCTCAACCGTATAACTATTCGTCGCCGCCGGCATAATAATAAACGCCACCACCGTCAGCGGCGTCGGCGGGGCCGGCAGGGGGCCTTCGACCGAGCGTCAACGATTTGTTCGATTTGTTCTCTCCGTTTCAGAGACGACTCACCCTCATCCCCACTCCCCTTTACCTGCGCCACCATCTTCTCATACTGCGCAACCTGCTGCGCGTGCCATTCTTGGAGGCGGAAATTGAGGCCTGCGAGCGAGGGAGCGTTCGTTAGCGACGGAGTGAAAGACGACAGAGCGAAAGACGACAGAGCGAAAGACGGGAGCAAAAGAGAAAGAGAAAGACTCACGTGCCAACGCCTCAATGAACATATCCACGCCCTTGTTCCGGTACTCGTACCGTCCGGCGGTGAAAAACTGTAAACGAGGTCAGCGTTCGTTCAAGCGGACGAGGTCAGCGTTTGCTCAGGCGGACGAGGTCAGCGTTTCTTCGTGAGATGCTTCGTCTCGCGTCTCCCTCTCTCAAGCTTCCCAGGTCCAAAAGAGCTCAAGAAAGTCGCACTCACATACAACGTATTATCCAACTCGAAATCGTAATGCCCATAAAAGTGGCCCCGTACGAATTCGCCAATCTTGGATTTGGACGAGGCGTGCAGGTTTTGGAACTGCGCGAGCGAGCGAGCGTTAGCGAGTGGAACGGAATCAAGTGAGGCGAGTAGAACGGAACCGGGTGAGCATTAGGAAGGAGCAATAGCGAGTGGAATGAAGGAGCGTTAGCGGGTAGAACAAAATAGAGTGAGTAGAACAAAACAAAGTGAGTAGAACGAAAGAGCAAGAGAAACATCGCACCCACCTCATGCATAGCAGTCCACTTTCTCACATTCAACCCATTCGGCACCACCCCGTCCGGCTTGCGCTTGAGGAGATTCTCGGCTTCGTATGCTGTGATGTGAGAGACCTGGTATGAGCGTTAGCGAAATGCCATATATCACAAAGGAAAGAAAGAGCAACACAAAAGAAAGAGCAACACAAAAGTAAAAGACAGCCGACTCACAGTAGTAAAAACATCCGCACAATGCGCCGCGCTCCTCTCGATGCAGTATCTGTGAATGGATTTGGGTCAGTCCATCTCCTACTTTCGCGAGAACCACTCCAAGTTTCGCGAGAATCACTCCTAGTTTCGTAAGAAGAATAACCCACCGATGATATATCCCCCTCTTCCCAGCCTCATGGTCAACGTCGAAATACGCGAGGTTGTTGTAAAAGTCGACAGAGCCGGCACAGAGGTAGCGTCCTGCGAGCGAGCGTTAGCGACGAATGAAGAAGGAGAGAGCGACGAATGACGACGGAGAGAGCGACGAATGAAAAGACGGAGAGAGCGACAAACGAAGACGGAGAGAGCGACCGAATAGACGAACGAAGAGCCCAATCATCGAACAACGCAAGAAAAGACCCACCCAAAAGCGTCGCATGCGTCGTAAACACCGTCGTCACATCAATATGGCGCTTCCGGCATAACGGGATCGCAAGGCCGGCCTACGAGCGACGGACCGAGCGGAGCGAGGGAGTGAGGACGGAGCGACGAAGCGAGGGCGTAGCGACGTCGCGATTCGAACGACGAAGCGGCGAGCGACGGAGAGGGCGCGAGTCGAAAGAGCGACCAATACAACAAGGGCGAGAAGGAGCAAAGCAAAGACCGCCGAAAAAGACCAAAGATCACCGAAAAAGACCAAAAACCAAAGAGCAACAAAAAAGCACAATCAGCCTCCAAACCCTCCAAAATAGCGAGTGGACCCACCTGCCACTCGTGGAAATGCGCAATCACAGCGGTGGTGAGTTGGCGTGCGACGTACTGGTCGAAGCGTCAGTCACAACCGATTTCGCGAAAAAGACGAGCGTCAGCGTGTTTCTCTTTTCCCATATCTCTCCTCCCAAAGCTCTTCATCCCACCGTTTGGAAGAAGAAACCATTCGCGCTCGTCGAACGAGAGCATCGCGAATCGTCGAACGAGAGCTTCGCAAATCGACTCGTCGAACGAGAGCATCGCAAATCGTCCGAAATCGAAAAAAGAATACAATAAGAAACACTCACATCTCCCAAAAACCACGCGACCAAATACCCAAACACGATCGTCTCGTTCGTCTCGTGGTCGTTCGGCGGCGACGGGATGCCCGCGAGGTTCCAGAGGTCGCCCTGTCAGTGAGCGTCAGCGAAACGAACAAGAAGACGAGAAGGAACAAGAAGACGAGAAGGAACAAGAAGACGCGAAGGAACAAGAAGAATAGACGAGCGTCAGCGAAGGAACAGGCAGACCGAATGCAGTCCACAGTAAGGGAGAGAGAGAACGAACGAGAAAACAAGCGAGCGAACAGACAAACAAAAAGAGCGAAAGCAAAGTCGACCGAGAGCCTTTGCCGCGTCGAACGGGACAGCAGCGCAAGGGACGTAAAGACAAAAAGCGGAAAGAAACAAAACAAGCAAAAGAGAATAAGAGAACGAACCTTCCACTCATCCAACTTCTGATACATGCTCCCCGTATCAAACAGCAAGACCCGGGGCGAGCCCTCGACGAGCCACCGGCCGTAGAGCGATTTTACGCCTAGAGGAGGGACGTTAGTACCGGTCGAAGCGAAGAGCAATGGAGAAGCGCAAAGAGCAAGGGAGAAGCGCGACGAGCAAAGCCCGTCTCGAACGATGCACCTCCGCGAGAAGGAAAGACATAAAGCAACAAAACAAGAAACAGACAAAAGAAACAAAAACAAGAAACAAAAAACGCACCCTGCGCTTCCATACTCTCCAACGTCGCCGCCATATGCGGGTCCGTCAGCTTCAATTCCTTCAACTCGATGCTCTCCACCTCCATCGGCGCGCTCTTGTAGCTCAAAGGCCCGATGAGGCAGTATCGGTCGCCGTATTCGGAGACTGTGACCTGCGAGGGAGCGTCAGCGGTGTTGAAAGAGCGGCGAGCGTCGAGCGTCAGCGACATTGAAAGAGAAGAACGAAGCGACCGGGACTAAGACTGAAGAGAAAGGAAGGAAGAGTAAAGAAGAGCAAGGACGACTGCGACGAATTCGATGTGAAAGGAATGGCAAAGAAGGAATAGACGTGCAAGAAGAAAACGCGAAAATCGAATGCAAGAACACAAGGGATGGATCGGAATCGACAGATATGCAAGGAATATTGGTTTCAGCAGCAACGATTGGGATAAGGATTTCGGAAGAAAAACGGTGAATGATTTCGGAAGAAAATGGTGAAATGATTTCGCAGAAAAAAAAGGTGAAATGATCTCGGAAGAAAAACGTGAATGATCTGGAATAGAAAACCAAAACCGTAAATGTAAATGCAAGATATACTCACAGGCACCTTTGTCTTAATAACCGTATATATCCCGCCGACCTTGTTCGCCACCTCCCAGGCGCACTCGAACAGGAGCGGGTGGTGTACGTCGCGGGGCATGCTGGCGTCGTTTGGGGGGTAAGAGGTTTCGGTGGTGGACGTCGTTTTGGAAAATGGGTTTGATTATACTGGTCCAGGTGGGACGGGTGCATTTGGAGACGGGTGCATTTGGATTCGGATTTGGCGAAACCGGTGAAGCGAGACGAGACGACGGTGAGATGGTGAAGCGAGACGACGGTGAGAACAGGAGACGAAACGACGATGAGAAGACGAGACCGAGACGACGGTGAGAAGACGAGACCGAGACGACGATAGAGCGAGACGACGACGGTGAAGAGAAAAGGGAAGAAAAACGCGTCAACGCTATCCCCCTCCACGAAAAAAACGAAAACCCTCACCTTCACGTCTTTCTCTTCTCTCGTCTTTATTCTTTATTCTCTGCTCTTCGTCTCTTCGGCTTCGCTTTTCCTTCGTCTCAAGTCGATCGATCCCGCTTTGCGCTATATCGATTGCTTCCTCGGTGGTGCTGTCGCAGTTGAGAACAGATATCGATGATGCTCCAAAAAGAGACGCCGGATTCGATGACGCCTCCACAAAACTGGAGCAAGATGACGAAACAAGCAAAACCAACAAAAATATCTGTGGCACGTGTGTGTCAAAATAGATGAGGTCATTGGTGACGCCGGACCGAATAGCCGAGACGGATACCCAAGCACGCAGCACAAGGCCTTTCATGTTGGCTTGGCTAATTTGTATATGAGGTTTTTTTTCGATAAAAATTATCACGGCTGCATGGCATTCGGCTAGCAATTTTCTCACACATCGGCACTCGGTTGTCGCTGCTATCGGCGCACGGTGCTTCTTTACGCTCGCGTGTTCCTGATGAGTTGAATCCGGTGGTCCTGTTTTTCCCGACATATGTCGGACATATATCAGCGCCCAATTTCCTTCCTGAGATTTTCTCGGGTTGGAATACTTGTGTGTTGAAAAGTTATCAAGTCAATCAATTGGGATCCACTAGTATTCCGGCATGAGGAAGCTTGTTAGTCTCCCAAGCCAGACCTTACTAGTAGCCAGCAAGATAAAGGCATTGGCAATAGAAGCTTTTAACATATTGATAAAAGATGAATACTTGCACAGTCACTGGCCAGGAGAAAAGTAGGCCTCATAGGAGATAATTGGAGTCAAATTCGAGTTGCAACAGTTCAAGTTTGAGCGCCGATATTCGGGCGCGATGCCGTCGCTGATGATGCCCGAATATGTACCGATTTGGCGTTCAGGCGGGAGTCGGTCGACATATGTCGGACCTATGTCTGACATATGTAGAGTATTTATACCAGGAGAAGGGCCGAGCGCCAACAACTGATCAAAAGCCAGGACCTGCCCGGCGGCATCGGCATTCCAGCTGCCGATGACAGCTAGCAGAGCCGTGGAAACAACACAGTGCAAAGATTGTTTATTTTGTGCCCTGCAATCCATGGAATGAGCCGATATCATAGCCATGTAGATGACAGAATGTGCCATTTCAAGTGCCGAGGACAATAAGTATCGAAAAAAGACCTTATAAATTTGAGACCTGGTTACCATCATCAAGTCGGTTGAGCGACGCTGTTTCCAAACGTCAATTCGAAAGCGGCTATTGCGCGCGCCGCCGTCCGCCTCCGGCCTCATGTCCCAAAAAGAATAAAAGCTTCAGATACTCTTGGGGAGGTTCTATGCGTCAGGAAGGAGTATGATATATCTGAGAAAAACTTGACCATTCTCTATAGAGATGAAACAAAGGACAGAGAGGCAGTCTAATATATCTTCCACAGACTTTGGGAATCTTGAATCATTTCCCCATTGATATCAAGTCATGAAACTCCATGGACTTTGAAAAAATGATGTGAATATGTCCTAGCATAGCTCAATGGTAAACCGCCGCTCCAGGAAGCAATATTACAGGCCCAGATGCCTATATGTAGTGAATGTATATATCCCTGCAGCTAGCAGCAATGCTTGAGACTCGTTACTTGGCATAGGTTATGCTACAGGTATTTGAAGGTGTATCCTACAACATCTGGCACAGCGTGAGACATGTTCAATTCAACTTCAAATTGAACCAAATCTGTGCTGGACAAGCCAGAAAAAATGCTGTCATTAAGCAAATAGAGATCACTGTTGAAATGTCAGCGCAATTCCACCGTCCACGCAAACTCTCACTTACAGTAAGTGTTCCATTCTTAGGGTATTGTACAGGCATGCCGTTGTTCAGCCTTTTAATATTTATTGCCAAGGACTGTTGAGCTAAAACAGAATTTCACATCACGTTTTGATTTACGCGTCATATAGAACAGTCAGCAATATGCACGTGTTTTTTTTTGATGGCAGAAAGGCAGAACAACCCCACCATCGCCCCAGGGTTTACGCATATTTGTTCATCGTGGGAACAACGGGAAGGTTTTGACAGGGTGGAGACCTAGCTAAAGCAAGGTTATTGTGACACCGAGGAGACTGCTCACTTCGTTACAGTAAGCAAGGTGACAGCGGTGGTTAGATCCCAGTGTATGTGGGAAGTCCCAAGGAAAGAGGGAAACAGAAGAAGGAAAGGTTTTCTCACTCTATATGCCTGTAGAGACCATTGTTAGAGTTCAATGTCAATCATTTGCAAATCACATTTTTCCACTCTTTTTTCAACTGATACTTTGCGCTGGTTGCTTGTCTCGAATATTTGCTCAAATATCGATGATTTAGACCGCTCCGAGTGGTTTCCCGGAGTCCCAGGATGGAGACATTGAATAATTCATTGCATATGATTCAAATTTTCAGTCCACCCACAGCCGTTCGCGGAACATCTTTGCCGGAGATAAGATGCTTTGTCGCTATTACTCATCTTCTCAGCCCGGGAAAATAATATATCTTTGCGACTCCCACCCGCCAAAAAATACTGAAAATGTATTATTTTCGCCGGCCGAGAAGATGAGTAATAGCCGCCGTGAATCTTATCTCCGGATAAGATGTTCCGCGAACGGCTGTGATCTTTTTGGAGCGCTCCACACTTTGTACTTTGTGACTTTTTGAATATTCGAGATAAATGCTCAAAAATGCAGGCAAATATCAGCAAACCTTCACATGAAAGTAACACATGGTCACAAACTGTAACTGCCAGAACCGTGAAATATTCAGGCCAGCACAGTGGGTTGCAGCTTCCAGCTGGTCTCAAAATCATTCAAACAACTTCTAGACATCTCTCTGCAGACCATGACATATATGCAGCTATTATGACAAGTCTTAGAGGGAGGACAATCCCCATCAGGCCAGTATGGTCAATATCATGGATGAAATGGTCAAAGAGCTATATACAGGATATCAGACATATAAATAGGCCACCGAGAATGCTGAGAACGTGATGAGATATAGGGTGACCAGCCGCGTATGTCACCAAGGCATCATTAGGCACATCAGGATGATGGCGGTTCCTGCTCGATTCGGTCATTCCGGCCCTCGTCCCCTTTTGCGACCAGACCACAATCTGATTCAAGAGCAATTTTTCTAGTTTTCAGTTTGATCTAAATGCTTGGATAATGCTACTGTCGCTGGGCTTGGACCACAACATCAGGTTTTAATATGGCAGGAATGCTCAAAAAGGCCGAAATCCAGCCCATCATTCACTTTGCTCATTGTGGTACATTCTGAGTTGGTCAATATTGCATACCAGGCAAACCATCCACTTCATTCACAATGAACCTGCCCAGCTGTTGTGATTGAGCTACTTTGACTTCTTCTACAGAGTCTACTGTTGGGAGAGCTGAAGAAGCTATATGGCCCATTATTGATCAGTGGTTTACAGCAGTCGGTCTCATAAGCTTGTGACCTGGCTGTGCACTTGAGGCTCTGGCAGATCCTCAAACATGAAAGTCAACATCCCTTCTGCATTTTGCGGACCGGACACCCCTTGCCCATTGATGCCTCTTGACTTGGATTGTTAATCCAACATGGAGAGGTTTTTCAGACACTTACTGCCTTGTTGTTGTATGAGAGGTAGCTGCTGAATGGAGCTGCTTGGACAACATTAACAGTTTTTCCAGGTGATTGCAGTCTGTGGCAGAGCAAGAGATGTGTGATTGCTCATCTTCTGGACCTTTCGGAGCAATCTGTCAGTCACTCATACTGATGGGATATACATCTGGAACAAATATAAACCCATCGAGGATGATATCCAGCTTGAATGTTGGATAACAAAGACACAAGTGACACAAAGAAACCTAACCTTACGCCCTTGTGATCATCTTTGAGAAATGCAAGGCTGAAGAGATCAGCAGGGCAAGGTGGGGAAGCGTCAAAGGCAACCCTTTAATTGGGATAGAGACGTGACAAAGCATCCGCCAAGACATTTCTGTACCAGCGACATACTTTATTGTGAAGTCAAATTCGCTAATCTTTTCCAGCCAACGAGCTTGTTGCCCAGAGAGGTCTTTCTGTCCAACAAGATGTATCAGACCCTTGTGGTCCGTTATCCAGGTAAATTTTGCGCCTTGAAGAATGTCACGATGCCTCAACATTGTCTCGACACCAGTCAGCATTTCAATTTCATGAACTGGATAGTTCTGTTGTGCAGAGTTTAGTTTTGCAGAATAGAAAGCCGCTACTTTAGCACGATTCCAGTCAGGTCCTTGACAGACCACACCTGCGATACCTGTACTACAGCCATCGGTGACCATGATCAGCGTCACTTTTGTACGACAAAGGTACACGATGATGGTCTTTTACACCATTTAGCAAGTGCTTGGCCTCTTGAAAGGCCCTTTGCTCATTGTACCCCCATCAGAAGGGTACGATATCGCCGGTAATTGTGGCATTGGTATTTGGGAGATTTGATGGGAGATGTGGGAGATTTGGGAGATGATATGGGAGATGATGGGAGATGAATGGGAGAATAGTAGAGATACTTGGGAGGGCACTGGAGATCACATATTGAACCTAATTTAGCCTGGCAGTCTGCTCAAATTGTGATTCAGAGGGATAATTGGGCTGAAATGAGTGTTCAACCACTAAAGTCACAGTGTCACATTTCTGTGACGCGGCGACCGCAGGGTGAAATTTTCAACCTTGTTTCTTACTGGCATGACGGCCATGGTTTTCATATGTTCTATTCACATTCTCAAGGTAAACCGTTTATTTAGCAGATGAACAACGAAAGAAGCACGCCAAAGCTATCAGTGGTACACCTTTTTTCACTGGTCACTTGACCGTGAATGATCAGGCCGCCGTCAACAAGTGGTGTGTCCATCACATCCCAGAAGCCCATTCTATCTGACATTTATGGAATCCTGGTACTGTCCCGGGTGCACCCACTCAGATGAATCTGGACTCTCTGGAAATCACCAATGGGGCTTGGATATTGGGCCATATCAAGACAGATGGAATCCCTACATTCAAATTCCATTCCATTGGACAAATAAGTGTGCAGAAGATGACAAGAGCAAGCTAGCAGTATTTTCCATCTCTGCACTTCACTGTTTTGACTCATACAGTTCATAGCATGGTCCTCAATATCTGCTGGAAGCTGAACCAAAACCAGCAGACTCGGAGGTCACAAAAATTGTTACCACTGAGCAGAAACCGAAATGGAAACCGAGACCAGTACCAGCCAGAAAACTGAGATGTGCGTAGACATATCCCAATAAGGAGAAGTCCCATCACTTGAAGCATCGGGATAATGGGAGATGCATGGGAGATGCATGGGAGATTTTGGGAGATGACTGGAAGATCAACTTATCAAGTCTCAATCAAGTTTATGAGCATATTCTGTGGACCTGAACGAACCATTTAAAGTGGAATTGGCACTACTTAACCTCTGTTTTGCCTGCGGACCCAATATAAGGACTGGTCACTTGAATTTGAGACTTGCTTACTCATGAAAGGCATATGAAAATAGCAGAACCAGACTTGAGTGAGTAAAAGACATTGATAAACACTACTTGATTACATAACACAACTGGAGAAGTCATTTAATGAAATGAACGAGGCCAATGAAATCAGTCATACTGATGACATAATATCACCGAAGCCATGGGAGATTTTGGGAGATTTCCCACAGCTCCCAAAAAATCTCCCATTTCTCATGGCCCCCTGTAATTGCACTCAATTGTCCCATAGGGACTCTAACCCGGGCAATATCATCTGCCAAATACCCCACCGAGCCCAAGAAACCTCGTAAAAGGTCACGATTTGTTGGCGTCGGCCACTTCAACACAGAATCAACTTTGTAAAGGTCCATTCTAATGCTCTTGTGGTTGACAATTTGGCCGAGTAATTTCAGTTCCTTTGCAAGAAAGTACACCTTTTTCGGGTTCAAATAGAACTTTTCTTTTTAAAGTATGTCCAATACTAATTTGACGTGTTGAACATGATCATCCAACATGTCCGAATAGATTACCAGGTCATCAAGATACACATCCACAAACCTCCTGATATAGGAAGAAAATAGTGATTCATTAGCGCTTGAAATGTTGCGGGAGCATTGCAATCGCCTTGTTGCATAACCAAACTTTCCATATTTCCATCCGGAGTTGTAACCGTTGTTCGATTGACGTGCTCACGTATGATTCTGACTTGTTCATACGCGTCTGAGCTGTCCATTAATGAGAAGTACTTTGCTAGCGCAACTCGTCGCAAGATTCCATCAATGTCCGGAAGTGGCGCAGCCATCTTTCTCATGTTGTCATTCCGAGCCTTAAATCAACCACAATACAAAGTAAGTGTGAATTTGCACCCGTTTTTGGTATTAACCTCATTGGAACAGTATTCTGAGCTGTAGTCATTCTCCAATGCCCCGATTTTATGTACGCATCGCATTTGGTGGCCCACAAGTCCCGAAATTGTTCTGGACACTTCGATGGTCTCCACAGTAAGACTTGTATCTGTCTATAAGTAGAATTGTATGGTTAATTTCACGTAAAGGTGGCAAAGGGGTTTCACTCGCCACTTGGAAAAAGGAGTCATGTAAGTCATCAATTCATCTCTTTGAGCAGCAACCTGATCTTCAAAACAGACACTGCCATAGATACTACCTCCCGGACCCGAATAGGTAGGAATATTGCTCACCAATATTCAGGGATTCACTCGTGGAGATCACGAAGAACTTGTGCGACAGCCGTCACACGACAGAGATGTCTAGAGACATCTGGAGATAACTGGAGATAACTGGATACCAGAAAAAAGTGGATGTTGATTTTTGTCCATAAAAACCCTTCATAACCGGAAGGAATTATTAATTTCCGGGCGTAGCTAAAGCCAGGTATCTGCCAAAGTTGACAGATAGCATGGCTCCATATCTCATCGATCTCATCATTCAGCTACATTCCCATCACTCGCATCACCTCGGTCTGTCTCTCGATTAACCTCGACTTGTACACGACGATGGGAACGGAAAAAGCCAAAAATTTGGTCATTCTGGATCTCAGATGGCCATTTACGTAGAACATTTTTGTATTGTCCAAAATTTTCACGATAAGACCGCTCAAAGACCGCTAGGACCCCCCAGAATGACGATGTTGCCCTTAGCGGGAAAATGCATGCGGTTGCACGACATTGTCGTAAGTACCTCCTGTCATGTCAAACAAATATCGACTAAGTACGTACGACACACACACGAGATTGATAATTATTACAGTATGAGAGATCGGTATCCGTTGCAATAGGGTATTTCGGTGACAAAAGACATTTCGCGGAAATGAAGTTTCGGCAGCCACAAGTTGAACGTGCATTCACATTGCTTCCCAGAAGCCCGCCTATAAAGTACGACCTCGAGCGAAAATCCATTTTCCAGTTCCCGATATCGCCCTACTACACCTTCAATAAGCCAAACTGCCAGTTTCCTCATGCCGTCGTCCAGGAAAACGGAAGATGAGAAAAAAGCTATGGACGAAGAGAAAAAAGCTAGCCAACGCCGACGCCTCCGCCTTTGGATGTTCTTCTGCTTGACGGCTCTCATCTTCTCTCCCATCGTTTCTATACTAATCGGACTGAACTTCCACGCTCGAGATTTTTATGACAATGATAAAGAATCACGGGTCGTGTATCCTGGGCGCACGGTGAGAGTCCTTTTCTGGTTACCTCGTCACCAGGCGTCTAATTCATCGATTTTATTGAACTACCTAGATCGTGCTGGAGGTCGTTCTCATCTCAGCGGACCCGAAACTAGGGACGCTAACTTTGGACTGGACCATGATAGGAGAGGCAAATTCTTTATGCTCGAGAACAACGCCTACGCCGACCAATTGCTCCAATATCAATCTATTTTTTGACAAGCAAGTATATTCTCGAGCTTAAGCACACTTGGATCGCTTATCATACTTTATTCAACAAGTAATCTCCTTCGTTCTGATCAAGGAAGCGATATTATGAGCAGTAACAGACCAAGTAGTCCGATCTTCGTCTTCAATGCCACAGCATTCGCCGTAACCGATATCATCGCCAACACTCCAACGTTTCGCACACAGCTTTCTCTGTTCTCTCCTTCGAATGTACCTTCAAGTTTGATATACTATCCATTTGATAGGTATAGTACTCTAGCATTCCTTCCTTTGAGCCGAGGTAGTCATAATGATTACCATCCCAGATATAATGCGGAGATCCTTGTATTTGCTCAGGATGCAGACAACAATAATACGATCGGTGTGTCACTAGGTCGGACTCGAGGTATAGCTGTGTAAGTCAATGCCGCTGTCCGAAGTTGAAGGTCTACTTATCACTTGACTTCCTTCCACCTCCTGTATCCAGTGGCTTCAAAACCTCTGCTGTGACGCGTCCCAATGTCAACATTCCGCCAGGTGTCCTTGACATTATTGTCAATCTCGAAAGAGGGAACTTGGTTAAGATATACAGCATTGTCGTTACCATTGCAGTCTGTTAGTCTGAAGATTGCATCGTGGATCTAGATTCTGATTTTCATTTATGCAGGGCTGGTAACACTAATTCTCCTCCTGGTCATGATCACCTCCGTCTTCTTTGGATTCCGTCAGAAAGGAGAAGTATTGGTCGTACCAGTGGCAACCCTATTCGCGTTTACTGCACTTAGACAGAGCGTGCCCGGCGCTCCAGAAGGATTCGGTGTGTAACGCCTTTAAAGATTCATTTCTATAGAGACTGACCTCGAGTTTGCATGATCTTTTCAACATTCAGGTGATATTGTCGGTGAGTATTTGCAATGCCTGCCTCGAATTGCTTTGACTCACGCTCTGATGCCATGATAGACTTTGTGGGACTTCTTCCCTGCCTTGCTATCCTATCAGTGTCGGTGAGTACTCTCCCGCTCAATTGACTACATACATCTGTCTCATTGATATCTCCCTTGCAGGCCTCGTTGACGCTAGGAGCGTTTGTATTGACAGATCCCACTGCTGAAGAGAATCCATTGACGAGAGATGTTCTATGTACGTCGTCCGATTCGCGAGGTCTTTTGGTAAACCACTAAAAATTCAATTGCTAGATGATGCCTTCCCGGTACTGAACCCCAGGAAGAAAGAAGGCCATCAATTAGACTCGATTTCGATCGATTCCCCGGAATCGACATTTCATGTTGGACATTGACCTTTGTCGCTTACTATTTCATTTCCTTATCTTATATTTTCTTTCTTATCTTCTCGTCTCTATGTTTCACGTATTTCATTTCATCCAAGTCCATATAGAAAGACTCGTAGCTACAGTTTCACCTCAGTCTTTTCCCTTTCAACTGAGCTCTTGCTTATTCTGTGTCTTTAGATCATTGTGCATTCACCCAACATTTCAATTATCGGGCGCTATAGCGCATCTGAGTCGATTTTCTTCAAATCACTTCAATTATTGAATCAAGGCCATTTGATTTTCAAGCATTAAAATAATTTACATCGATATATTGCTACCCTAGGTCTGCCCCACTGTCCGACCCCGTCCACCCTCTTCCAAATCCGATCCCTGTACAGCGCTCACAAAGCTGAGAATGATAACGAAAGGTCTGAGAGCCTGAGGCAATGGATATGAAAATGAGGCGCTGAATTTCAATGGTTAGAAGCAGAATCTAACAGAGCGATTTGCCATGAACCTTGCGAATGTTTGTTCCCCAGCATCTCTCACCATCCCAGCGAGCCTAATAAATCCGACAGCGACAAGCAAATGAACATGTATTGAATACGGCGATGGATGGCGCTGAATTTGCGACAGAGGAATAGGAAAGGAATTTCTGACAAACCTTGCAAACATCCTGGGCAACGAATCTGGATACATCTAGTATAGAGACACACTGGACATGAGTGGAAAAGAACATGAGCTGCGAAAGGAAGCATCAGCCAACGCGACAATAACCAGGGATCTAACCACATACCGTGACGAATGCTGTCCTGTCTGCGCCTCGAATAGCTCTATACATCGTCAATGGGATCCTTGGGAGCCTGATGTGAGGGTTAAGGAGGAAGAACCCTCAATTTTGTTCCGGATTGGAGATCATATGACCTCCACCTGGTCATGACTCATCACCACATTCAGAGCTAACAAGCATGAGTGACTGAGATGACCCAGTCATGCTAGCTTAGCATTGATCTCATTGGTTCTTCACTACCTGCCAGTCTTTCTGCCAATAATATTAGTGCTGGCCCCTGGGGATTGAACTAATTTGGACAGTCTCAAATGTATGGATACTTTGGCATCCAATACCATTGGTATCAATGCATATGGTATGTATTGAATGGGAGCCAGGCTGGGCACTTTCTGTATCAAACATATTATATGTGTATTGAATGCCATATTGAAGGTACTTAAGGAATCCTCTGTTGGCCTCAAAAATATTGCAGCTTGTGTGACTGATGTGATATCTGTCTCCTGGATTCGTCCAGTCTATGCTGACCTCGGCTCATGCTCAGTACAAGCTTGTCTCAGCTGGGGCAAACACATCAGCAAATCCTCAGCTGGAAATCTGTAAATGAATTACAGGTTTAATACATGAAATCTATACTATCTTCCAGGTAAGAACAGATACACATCTCCAAGGGATCTGGACAGCACCAGGTGCTGAGCAGAAGCCCACGAATGTCCTGATGCTGATAACACTTGTACCTGATGGGATTATATACTACCGAGAAACAAGACAATGAAGCATATGTGAAACATTTATCAGATAAGGTCAAAACAGGCTCTCATGTCTGGCACATACAGTGAGAAGCAGACAGTAAGCACACATAGTGCCCAATTTGGAATCCTGACTGATACAGTCAATATTAATGTTGGGGAATGGCAAGTGAGATTTACATCCAATGTTGATGACAATAACCATGTACCAAACAGCTGAGCTAGCATTACATTGCACTTCAGTGCCTTATGACAGAAGAATTGACCTTTACCTCACAAGAGATATATATATATATATTGACAAAAATACTGGCAGATAGTGACCGGTGAGATCAATGCTAAGCTAGCATGACTGGGTCTGTTAGCTCTGAGAATGGGGTAATGACCAGGTGGAGATCATATGATCTCTGATTTGGAACAAAAGGATGACCGAATGTGGAAAAGCAGGGTTCTCGGATCGATAGAACCATGTAAGCCTGGTGCTTACTCTTCCACAGAGGAAGATTGGAAGGACATGTGCCTTGGAGATTACCGGTCAACACCGTCTTCGCACATCGAAGGATCATGCTTTTTTATCTCTTTCTTTTGTACTTCATTGTCTTGCGCACAAATCTCATAGTTTGGTCTAATTCTCTTGACTTGCTGTCTCAAATCAGTGTTTCCCACCAGGTTTCCAAACCAGTGCATCAATTGTGGGTGTGAGCAATTTTCGGAGTAACTGTTCGACCAGTACAACGGAGATAGCAAACATATCGGTAAATCATCGGTTCAGGCTGATCGAGGTATGTAGATGACCAATCTGTTCACGACTTATGATGTGAAACACTGAGGAGCATGAAACACGAGAAACGGTAAATAATGAGTCTGTGAGATAAGATAAGATAAAGGTGAAATCAAATATACCAAGTCCGTCCGGACCATCCTTCAACATCCTCCATAGTAGAAACGTAGGCGGAGACGGTTGACCTTCACTCCAAAAGGCGATGAAGTGCTTGACAGAATTGCAGCGCTTGGTAGAAGATCAGAAGAAGGAGGTTCCAATAAGGATGGGTCCAATATTGGAGGAGGGTACTGATGTCTTTGGAGAAGATTTGGTATTGGGTGGTCAACTTGGAGATAGTTTTCACTCTGGCACATGAAGCCGGTCCACTACTACAACCTTTGTGTTAAGAGATTAAGTACTACAGGTGAATATAAGCAAATGAAATAGATATGAAAGAAAGAAAGAAACTAACCTCAGACATTGCACAAAGGTACAAAACAACTGAGGTGGGGGAAAGATGGGAAACAAACTATATATTGAATTAACTACTCGGGACTCTGATGAAGCTGTGAAGAAAATACACACCAATGGGGTAAACCCACAGAGGAGAGCATTACAGTTGAACCTTCAATACTTTGCTTTCATCATCTGGGTCTGGGCCGGCTCAGGTCCTGGATCAGCCCACATTTGAAGCACCTTGATTGAACCCCATTGTGTAATCTTGTTCAACCAAACTAACGACACCGGTTTCATTAAAAAATCATTGCAGCCAGCAGCCAGTGCAGCTACACGATCTGATGAAGTAGCAGTAAGAGCCACAATAATGACTGAGGACCAATCAGGTGCCATCCTGTCTGGTGATTTTGAAGGTGTTTGCATAGGTGACTCACCATCGCTCAGTGGAGGATTTCCTGCAGAAGTGTTTGATTTTTCCAGTCGCCGTATTTCTATAGTCGCCTTAATTCCATCCATGATAGGCATTTGAATGTCCATCTAGAATGAGATAAGAAACTGTACCTGAAAAAGCAAAAGAAACATACCAGAATGAGGTGAAACTTGCCTGTCCGCCATTTCTCAACTGCTTCGGCACCATCACTGGCTACTGCATACTTGATCTTCTTTTTCCTCATGAAGGTTGACAAGACGCTCTGATTTATAGGATTGTCTGAAGAGAGCCACATGAGCAGTAGAACACGAAGAAGAAAAATAATTCATACCATCAACTATCAAAACACTGACTTTTGGCCCTGAATTGGCTTCTACAACTTTTCCCTTTACTGGCGTTCTGCTGACAGACGGTGTACGAACATTCCAGACAGCAGGATGAGCTTGTGCAAATGAGGTATTTGGAGAAGGAGTCGCCCTCGGAACACCCAGTATTGTCATCGAAGGTTCCATCGGAGATTTTGGAAGTGGCACTGCAGAAGAAGAAATCTTTCTAGTCATAGCCCTGGGTGTATTCGCCGCGCTATGTAACGACGAAAGCGACATCATGTGAAAAGTTGTCGCTCAAGGATACTGGATGGTGGGGGGAAGGAAGCAAGGAAGTTCACACAGTCTACAGTAATTACAGCACTGTATATACCTAGCTAAGGCTGTGCTAACCTAATAAAACCAAATTGTGACTTTACAGCGTGACATTGCAGGCGTTACAGTAGGAAATGACCCTCACATGCCCCAAAAAACCACGCGACCAGATACCCAAATACGATCGTCTCGTTCGTCTCGCGGTCGTTTGGCGGCGACGGGATGCCGGCGAGGTTCCAGAGGTCGCCCTGGACGAATGGAGTGAGTTTACGGTAAGAGAGCGAAGAGAATACGATCCAAACATACCTTCCACTCGTCCAACTTCTGATACATGCTCCCCGTATCGAACAGCAAGACCCGGGGGGAGCCCTCGACGAGCCAGCGGCCGTAGAGCGATTTTACGCCTGCAAACAAAGTGAGCGATTGGACAAAGCAAGGCAGCGAATTGGGACCGAGGCGAGATAACGTCGACGAACGAGGGAGGCGAGATAACGTCGCCTCGACAGAGCAAGGCGAAGAAGAAACGACCAAGCTCGCGTCGCCTCGACGAAAAAGACAAGACGAAGCTCGACGAGGGAGGAAATGATAAAGAACAAAGAAACCCACCCTGCGCCTTCATACTCTCCAACGTTGCAGCCATATGCGGGTCCGTCTCCTTCAACTTACCCAACTCGATGCTCTCGACCTCCATCGGCGCGCTCTTGTAGCTCAAAGGCCCGATGAGGCAGTATCGGTCGCCGTATTCGCAGACTATGACCTGGGAGGGAGCGTCAGCGACGTTGAAAGAGAAGAGGGGAGCGACCGGGACTCAGACTGAAGAGAAAAGGAGAGAAACATGGGGAGAGAAACAGAGGAGGAAAGGGAAGAGAGAAGGAAGGAAGAGCAAAGAAGAGCAAGAAGAAGCAGCGTCGACTGCATCGAATCGACTGCGACGAATTCGGCGTGAAAGGAATGGCAAAGAAGGAATAGACGTGCAAGAAGAAAACGTGAAAAACGAATGCAATGAAAATCGACGTGCAACAAGTATTCCGGAAAGAACACGCAGCGAAAACGGAATCGGCAGATATGCAACGAATATTGGTTTCAGCAGCAACGAATGGGATAAGGATTTCGGAAGAAAAAGGTGAAATGATTCGGAATAGAATAGAAAACGCAACGCCTCTTTCCCTCACGAAAAAGAAAACCCTCTCTCGCGTCCAGCACAAAAACAGCTCTCTCGTCCAAAACCAAAACCAAAACCACTCACAGGCACCTTCGTCTTAATAACATATATATCCCGCCGACCTTGTTCGCCACCTCCCAGGCGCACTCGAACAGGAGCGGGTGGTGTACGTCGCGGGGCATGCTGGTTTCGTTTGGGGGGTAAGACAGGGCTTCGGTCGTGGGGTAAGAGGTTTCGGTGGTGGACGTCGTTTGGAAAATGGTAAAGTTTTTGTGGGTTTGATTATACTGGTGCAGGTGGGACGGGTGCATTTGGATTCGGATTTGGCGAAACGAGGCGAGACGACGGTGAGAAGACGAGACGAGACGACGATAGAGCGAGACGACGGTGAAGAGAAAAGGGAAGAAAAACGCGTCAACGCTATCCCCCTCCACGAAAAAACGAAAACCCTCACCTTCACGTCTTTCTCTTCTCTCGTCTTTATTCTTTATTCTCTGCTCTTCGTCTCTGAGGATATCGATGCTGTCGCGCCTGAATCGATCTTGTCTCCTCTGGTCTTCTAGTCTCGTCTTGTCGAATGATATGCAAGGACGATATCGATTGGAGCGAAACCCGGATTCGATGACGCCCTCGCAAAACTGGAGCAAGATGACGAAACAAGCAAACCAACAAAAATATCTTTGGGGCACGCGTGTCAAAATAGATGAGGTCATTCGGGTTTTTGCGAACGTGAAGTCATCGGTGACGCCGGACCGAATAGCCGAGACGGGGCACGTTCGATATTCGATTCGCCATCTTTTTTGTAGTCTCCTCTGCTCTGCTATTATTGGACAAGTCGATTTTGTAAAGTGACGGTGAGGGACTTTAGGGAAAGAGCGAAGGAAAGGTATCGGTACCCATGGCGGGGATATCATAGAGAGCTGCGAGACACCGATTGGAATTTGAGATCCTTGTTTGACAGAATGGATCCGTGGATGTATTTATTTATGGGTCAATTACATTCAATTATATTTCAGTCAAAGAATTATATGGTATGGACGATGCGCCACAGAAGCCTCTATTCCATTAGCGCCAGAACCTCTGTCCCACCAAGGAGCAGCCTTCCAGCCCAGCGTAGGGCCAGCGTCGTCGGATAGGAGGATAATACTCACGAAATGCATTGCATATTGGCTTCGGAAGTATGTAGTCTGTGTTCACTGTCACTGCCAGACTAAGTTCAGATCATCAGCTTCATTTGTATTTGGGCAATGCCTCGAGCGAACTATCCACATTAGCCTCTTTGAGGTCATTGGTGGCCCAAATTTGGTCCTCCCCCAAATGGGACTCATAATGGTGTTGAACTTGGTTCACCCAAACTTGGAATTGGTTTTAATAATGCCTGTGGCCTTGAGAAACTGATTGATTCAACATCAAATTTCTCTGCAGTGCAGCATGACAAGGACTCTGCAGCATCTCCTAAAATTGTGTCTTTTTGGTCATAACAAGTCTGTCAAGGAGAGACTATGCTTTCCCTATCTATTTTGATCATGTTGGTCTCATTGGCTTATTTTAGTCCAGCAAGTTAGAGGCTAGCCTTCGGTGGCAAATACGAGCCCCCATGGTTTTATTCATTGATTACCAGCTTCCAAATCTTGTTGCACGGTCAAGTTCAAATGGGAACCTCAGCTCTGCTGCTGCACAATTAAATCAAGATGGCAGCTCAAAGAATGACTTCAGGCCAACCCAATGCTGTCTGAAAGTGCACTTCAGACTGTTCAATCTGGTTGTACAAAGCTCTTGGACTGCAACCCGCTGCAGTCTGGGGTTCAACATATGCAGTGATGGCAGCAGAATCATGTTCAGTAGATTGTAGTTACTCAATGGCAGCACCAGAGTCAAGAAGTACACAATCAAGATCATCATCCTGAAGACCTTCAAAGGGGTCTTCTTCAATGGCATCAAGTGCTTCAAGAAGGAAACTAGTCGAGTGGTGACAGAGCAGGGAGGTTTGAAAATTCAATGTAGTGAGGCAAGCCGGCTCTTCTTCACCAATAGACAACATGATGAGTGCAAAGACTCAGCAAAGATGTGCTATTAGAGCAGATATGATCTGCATTACACATGTTTGATGGTCAGAAGCACTTTGTGTCTCTTCATGTCCACTGGAGAGACATTATAACCCTTGTAAAGCAAAATACAGCATATTTAAGCACCTTGACCCTAAATAAACACCGTAGCAGCTGTGGGACTGCTGCCCATGACATCTGGAGGGATGGTCCTGATTGTGACCATCAAAAGCCCTTCCTAATCCATCTTCCAAAAAGGGATGAACCTGAATGAATCCAGACCATTTAGAATTGAGAAGCACTTGTGATCTCTGATTTGGAACAAAAGGGATGACCAAATGGGGAAAAGCGGTGTTCTCAGATCGATAGAGCCAGTGCATCAGTTGTGCTTTTAATTCACCAGGGGCAAAGACTGAGGCACTCCATCTGGAGTGCATAAGAAGCACTTCTAACGCACTTTGCGATCATGTCACTACATGGCACAGCCTTTGTATCCCATTTGGGCCTGGGAACTAAATGCTCAACTGGGTGATGACATATTTGTCTGAGTCATTGTTATCCTGCATTTTTCCCAAGTCCCTCATTGGGACTTTTGAGGTTCTGGAAGCCTTTACTGACATTTATCACTACTTGTATACAGTGTACTAGGGCTCCTTCGGACAGCAGAATCCAGGATCCCAATTTGAATCTTATTTGAACTTCTCCTGGAAAATACTTTTAAAGGGATTAGAACAGACATAAAATGGATCTATTCACCAGTTCAGAACAGTGCCAGAGCAATGTGCAAGAGCAGGAAAAAAGAATTCGCAGTGGTCACAATTGTCACACTATTTGGGTTCCTTCGGCCACGCTGAATCGCAGAGCGTGATGCTCAAAAGTCACGCTTTTTGATCGACTTGGTCACTTTTTCATTTTCTCTGGCTGCATTTGACCCCAGCTTCTCAGTTTCCAGGCTGAAATTGTTAAACTAGGCACTAAAGATTAAGATAGGCCAGATATTTCAGGTGGTGGGCCGAGCTGTTGACCGGATTTCCATTCCGAAAAGTGTGGCTTCCATGAAATGGGTTGTTGAGACAACTCATTTTCTGTCTTGCTGTCCTATGTGATTCCTGTTGGCCTCAAAAATTTTTCAGCAGCTCCCTATGATATGTTAGTCCCCCCAGCTAGCATTATGGAGCATATGAACTATGTGAAAATAATTCAAAAAGGGTTGTCCGAAGGACCCCGGCTGTCCAAAGGAGCCCTAGTACACTATAAGGGAAATCCTGTATGCATCACACAGTAACTGGATTATGGTGTACCTGATGACCCTTATTGCTCAATAAATACAATACAGCTCAATAACAGCTAGATCGATGCCTACAGAGGCAAACAACAGACTTGTAAGAAATGACGGCAATGGTGAGTCAGATGAATGTGTCATCACCTAGTTGGGTACTTAGTTTCCAGGCCTAGCCCCAAATGAGACACAAAGGCTGTGCCATGTGGCAGTGACATGATCGGGAAGTGTGTCAAAAGTGCTTCTTGCTACGCACTCCAGATGGATCAGTCTTTGCCCGCAGTATAAGGCACTGGAATCCCAGTGCCATGTGATTGCCCGCAGTGTGAGTGATACTATTACATCTTTTTGAATGATTATCATCCCAGTTGTTGCCCCAGTTGCTTATTGTACAACAAACCTACATGGCATCTGCCTCCGAGTTCACTATTCTCTCCACAGACGAGGATGAATCCCTTGATTCATCCACAATATTGCCTCCAAAAAAGCCAGGTGAGATCGAGTCTTTGTAGAATCTAGATTCTAACTTTCTCAGGCAAAGCCGCCTTCCGCGAACGGCTCAAGCGGATACTAAAATCAACCATAGCCTCTCATACGCTCCTATATGGGTTGCATATCCTTCTTATCTTTATGCACATTGTGCTACTCATCATCAACTACTCCGGTATTGCTGGGTCTGTCAAGGTAAAACTAGGAAGAGCGACAACGATCTTGTCTATCAGCTTGAGCATAGGATCCCAGACTTTTGCAATAGTGAGTATTTTGCCTAGCCCGAGTTCATGCTTGACCAAACCTGGCAGGTTTATTTGACGATATTGCTCTACATCACTCAGAGGCTCGCACTTCGCCGAGTTCTCTATTCTACGAAGACCATAACTGGTATTCACGACAGACAGATGGCTTGGAGCGGTCTTGGATCTGCTATTAATAGCTGCTGGAATCAGTTGTCAGTTTCGGCTTCTGTTTGGGGCGTAGGTCTCATCACTGTATATTTGGCACTTATGGCTGGACTCAAGATCACCACACCAAGTCTTCTTACCCTGGCCTCGGTACCCCAGAACAACACAGTAATGGTGGATAGCCAGCTGAACGATCCGTTTCTGCTGAAATCAATGCAAGTATTACCTCTTGCCAGTGTTTATGGGGGATCTCACACTATTCCCAGAAACTTTGACCTAGACTCCAGTTTTGACCCTGACGGGCCAATAGCTTCTGCGGTGTCCATTGTCCGACAGCTCCCGAAGCTCAAGACCCGAGTCTCTGGTTTCGAATCAGGCCTTCTAGATAACATGCTGTACGACGTCCTGAAAAATAACTCGGGAGTCGGAAACACCACGGTCAATTCGTACACGATGAATGTTTCCTGTGGACCGTCACTGTTCCCATATACAAGCAACATCACAGCAACAAGGGATGGTGAATACGTATTCGAGTCGAAAGATGGGGGCCTAGTGGTTCCAGTTACTATTCCACCGATTGGTTCGTGTCATGCTCGACAATCAAAGCTTGTGCTCACTGAATGAATGGCAACCTCACAGCTCCGAATGTCCTCAAATTTGACTTCAGCTCTGACTGGAAGTCGCTATTGCTCTTCACATCATTCCATGTTGTTGATTCAATGGAAAAGCCTGCGCCCCAGATACACGTAAATCCTCCTATGAACCCATGTTAGTGATTCAGCTTACAATGTGCTTACAAGTTGTTCCTGTCACTGAATCTTCCTTCCTTCAAGTTGATAATGTGGAATTCGTTCATGCCAGCAACGGCTCCTTCACACCCTTGAACCCAGCAGCGAGCATACATTCACTAAACATGTCTGCGATCTACAACTTCAATGTGTCCTCCATTTCATTTTTCTCTTGCTCCCTTACTATATTCAATTCAACGATCCCTGTAACGGCTGAGACAGGTGTACCGCTTCAGAGTCCCAAACGGAAAACCTCATCAACATGGTGGGTTGTCGATCCTCAGGATTATCCGCTGACAGATTTGGTGAGAACAACCACTCTTCCGTAGTATAGCTCATGATGCTTTTAAAATTCAGTGGCAGTTATTGCTGTTGTCCGGAACGTCAGGCAATGTCACCATTTCAAACTTATGCGGTGATACAGGAGTACGTAACACTGTTCATCTATCTAGACCAAGCACTGAGGAGCGAGCAGGCAATCTCTGCACCAGATGGCAACCTAGAGCTTCCTGCATGCCAGTATTTATCACAGGCGGAGAGGTGAGGCTCGGTTGAATCTTAAAGATGATATTCATTCTGTCAGCTTCATTCTTGATGCGATATCAGTTTCGCCGTCGACTAACCAGTCATGGGCGCTTGATTGGCCGATATCCTCAGATAACGCCCCGTCCGTCAAGATAGCAAAAGTTCCTTTACACGAGCTCGAAAAGGCAATTGAGGATTATACAGCAAAGCTGTTCTGGTCTGGTATGTGGCCAGATATCGAATATTCATCCTTTTAACTGATCATCGATCGTAGCGTTGTATCTCAATGATCTACGCAATACTGCTCAGGTCCCGGTCTTTATGACAGAGATCGTTTCGGAATTACAGGTGAGCCTTGGACAGAACATGATTCCTCCTGGTTTATGATCGACTATCAGATCAATCGTCTACCGGTAAGTAGTACCTGGGTTCATTGACAGCCACTCACTAGTCCCAGGTCATAGCCGGGCTAGTTCTCTCGATACTTCTCCTGATCATCGCCCCAGCACTGGTCGGCTGGAAGCCCGACAAGAGGCACAAAGCATCAATTGACAACTTGGGAGTTCTCGAGATTTTGTGGCTGGATGGATCTAGGCAAATTCCCGATGTCGAAGATCCATCCACCGGGAACTTACGCCGCGCTGGAATGTTCGCTTCAGTAGATTACATAGAAGGCCGGCCAGCGGCATGTCCCGCCAGGAGATGAAATGCTTGGTGGCAGAGACTGCATTTTTTCTTGCTGTAGCCTCTTATCATGATTCGCTGCAAACAAGGAGCTGTAGCCAGTTGGCGATCCATGCCAGATGACTGATCTTTTTCTTTTCTCCTCTGAAAAATGAAAAGGAGCTGACAGCCAAGCTATGGATGGTATTCACAGAGCATGGAACGACCACAAATGGCTTGGAAAGCGATGACATCGGCCTCAGTACAACAGAGATAGTGGACATATCGGTAAATCATCGGTTCGGGCTGATTGAGGTATGTAGATAACCAATCTGTTCGCGACTTATGATGTGAAACTGAGGAGCATCAAACACGAGAAACGGTAAATAATGACACCTATGGAATGACTAAATCCGGTCCGATTACTTCTGACAGGTCAATTCGTTGTACATAGGTAGATAAATAGCCTAACGGGCCCGTCCGACGCCTTACGCGCCTCATAAATCCAAATCGAGATGAAACGGACGTCCACTAGGTACCAGTCACCATGGTCCATTCAACATCAACTGACCTCCTGGCATATATTCTACCCTTGAAGCTGGGACTGCTGGCTTGAAATTTAGGCCTGATTCAAGGAAACCTGGGTCGATGAATGAGATTCAACATCGGATGCTAATAGATGATGACTCCGAAGAAGCTTCTTCTCCGCGGACTTGACTCATGCCCTATGATGGGATGGATTTGGCGGCATCGTCCGATGGAAGGAAAGCCTGATCAGTACATACATATTTTCTGGAAGAGATACAACACGAGATGTCTGTCAATGAAGAATTGAACCGAAACATAACTCACTGTATGTCACCAAAGAGCTTCATCATTCCACCTGCGTCAACTGGAAACACGAGATCTCAGATTTGTTGAAAAGCTGACCGCTTCTGGCTCACTTAGCACCCATAGCTACCAATGTCGATTCACTAGAGCGTTCGAAGATGAATGCTACTATCAGTCCAAAACCTCCAGGGTAGATGGCAACAAAAGCACATTGGAAGGGCAATCTGAATGAACATTGAGCATATTACCGACCGTTGACCGAACCGGAAAACAGCATGGATAATAGTTGGTACAATAGTGCCATAAACCACCCTGAGTCCACAATAAGCTCAGGGAACTGAGGCGCGTGGAGCATACCATAACGTTCGGACAGTCAGGGACCCACGGTCCAATGGATGTGACAGACCAGATCTCTTTGGATGGTTACAGTAGCAACGACTGTCCGATGGCACATGTACATAGTGGGAAACAGCTCGCAGGACTCACGGAGAAGAAGCCCATGTACCAAAAAATAAAGTATTTATTCATATTGGTGCTAATGATAATGTCTTTTCAAGCCTGATACTTGCTGAAAAAGCCCGATGGATGCATTTTGGCTAACAGTATGGAAAATCTAGCGAAAATCAGCCGAAATCGGAGGGCTACACTCGTTTCTAAAGTTTCGGGATAGATGTAGACTGTCTTGAAAAGGACCGACGAAGGCGACATGAAGGAAGACGGAAAGATCTGATTGGCCGGAAGTTGCCGGATGGCACTGATGGCATCGGAACATCGTCGGACAGACATTGATGATCTCCGTTTCAACCAGTAGATGATTTGCTTAGTTTGTTGAGCAATGACATCGCATATGCTGACACTCCTCAAATGCCAAAACTTGAGCCGATTGGACCCAAAATGAAAAAGTCCTAAAATTCTAACAGCGCATTGACTTCACTGCTCCATAGCACCTTTACTAGTATCCGAATGCTCTTCCAATCTGGGGGCAGAAATATTTGTTATAAATCAAGCTTCACGCATATAATTCCCATTTTAACCTATTTCCGGGACTCTTATGTTCCATGTTGGTGTGGGGGAGTGATGGTAAGAAAACCCATGTTCATTTAAAAACAATGTCAAACTGTGCACTATGTCTCGTTGAGTATGGATTCTAGGTGTCCTAATGACTCAATCATTACTCTGGTGCTCCTTATCGCGCCTTGAATAACACAGCCAGCGTAGGGGTCATATTCTGTGCCTGCGCCACGTCCAACTTGTCAGACGCTGTTCCAGATGGCCAGGGTAGCTGAATCAGAGTATTCAGTATAGAAAAAAGCATTAAAGATTACTGAGCGAGGTTCTGATGTGTTATTGATGCCTTCTGGCGAGCCAGAAGAAAAAAACATCCAAGGATGCATGAATATGAATCTGAAGTGAACATTTTCTATTCAGATCATCTTCGTGTCGTCCGACGGACGATCAATATCGACTGTTTTGAGTCCAGCGGACGCACCAATAAAGCCATAATCAAATATTATGCAGTGGAGGTAAAGGTCATTATGTTGAACAGTGGCGACATCTTCAGTGTCATCCGGGTCGCAGCGGACAAAGAGCCAACAAAAGATAGATTTAGATTGACCCATTTAGGTGTACAAGTCCGCTTCAGAATCGGATCAAGCCATATAGGCCATTTTCTCATCTACAACGAAATGACCTACTACCCTGCTACTACAACCTTTGCTTTCATCGTCTGGGTCTGGGCCGGCTCAGGTCCTGGATCAGCCCACATTTGAAGCGCCTTGATTGAACCCCATTCTGTAATCTTGTTGTTCAACCAAAGTAACGACACCGGTTTCGTTAAAAAATCATTGCAGCCAGCGGCCAGTGCAGCTACACGATCTGATGAAGTCGCAGTAAGAGCCACAATAATGACCGAGGACCGATCTGGTGCCATCCTGTCTGGCGATTTTGAAGGTGTTTGCATAGGTGACCCACCATCGCTCAGTGGAGGATAAGTTCCTGCAGAAGCGTTTGATTTTTCCAGTCGCCGTATTTCTATGGTCGCCTTAATTCCATCCATGATAGGCATTTGAATGTCCATCTAGAATGAGATAAGAAACTGTACCTGAAAAAGCAAAAGAAACATACTAGAATGAGGTGAAACTCGCCCGTCCGCCATTTCTCGACTGCTTCGGCACCATCACTGGCTACTGCATACTTGATCTTCTTTTTCCTCATGAAGGTTGACAAGACGCTCTGATTTATAGGATTGTCTAAAGAGAGCCAGATGAGCAGTAGAACACGAAGAAGAAAAATAATTCATACCATCAACTATCAAAACACTGACTTTTGGCACTGAATTGGCTTCTACAGCTTTTCCCTTTACTGGCGTTCTGTTGACAGACGGTGTACGAACATTCCGGACAGCAGGATGAGCTTGTGCAAATGAGGTATTTGGAGAAGGAATCGCCCTCGGAACATCCGGTATTGTCGTCGAAGGTTCCATCGGAGATTTTGGAAGTGGCACTGCAGAAGAAGAAATCTTTCTAGTCATAGCCCTGGGTGTATTCGCCGCGCTATGTAACGACGAAAGCGACATCGGACTCATATCGCCTGTCGCAGATCGTGATGGCAGATGAGAGATCGTAGACAATGATTGGCCTCTGTCTCGCTCCATTCGGTGGCCAACAGATGGAACCCTGGGTATCGTAGATCTCGGATTCGGATGGAAAAAGATTCCAGTAGGTTTACCGTCTGGGCTCTGTATCACGTATCCCGAAGAAGGTGACATTCCAAGTGCAGCCTCGGAGAAATATTCCACATTGGGAGGATGATTTCCTGGAGTGCTGGGAGATGTCGCAATCGGGGAGAAAAAGGGATCGACGGCGGCTGGCTTGGTCAGAGCCGTATGAAGAGCCGTCAAAAGACGACGAGGGCCCGCTGGTTTCGGAATGATCATCACTTCTGGGATAGGAGACCCAGAATAAGACGCTAGGACGGACTGGATAACATCTTTGATGATCTTGAAATTCGACAAGCTGGCAAAATGTACAATGACCACCGATGAATTTAGAGGATTGGACTGTCCTCTGGCCCGAGGAACTTGTGGGGAAGATATCGCGCGATTGGTGGCAAGTGAGGGGCGCTTCCGAATGTTAAATTGAGGAGACTGCTCGCTCCACAAATCATTCAGTCGCTGTTGAAGGATATCAACATCGTCGTCAATAAACATGAAGGATGGTCGAGTGGTTGGCTGTCTCTCTTGTCTGACAGACGGGCCGGCAGCAGGGAGCCCTTCTGCAATCCTTGAGCTCATGACCGGAGAAGATTCTACCACTGCTTCTATCGACCCTTCAGTATCTCCGTGGCTCACATCCATTCCCCAAACTGTAAGATAACTGGAAAGATGGCGCGCAAAGGATCCTTTTGAGTCGGCATAGAGGTTCACCTTCTTGCCTCTCAAGGTATCGGCAAACGCGATCAACTGGTCGATGGTCGGTTCACACGCTAACCTCTCGTCGGGGCCAAAAGTGGCAGGAGTCGGTGAAGGGGTTGAACCGCGATCCAATGTGAGGTTGAGCTCGCAAGACCATCCATTGCCTGTACTTTCTGCAGAAAGTTCAGAAGTCAGAGTCGCCCCGACCCTTTGAACTAGTCGTTGTAGCATGACAGATGAGAGAACAGGATTTTCCCGTGATGTTGAAGGGGAAGACGAGGAGTATTTGTGTAATATCTCCACTGTACAGAGGAGAGAATCTTCATTGCTGACTGGAGATGCAGTGAGACGGTACTCTTCGTCAGATAGAGGGACTGGTGGTTGCGGTTGCGGTTTACGAGGAAGAGACACGACCTGAAGGCTAATCTCCATGGAGTCGCCTCGACGGGCTGTAGCTAGTACTTGACGGGCAACCTGACGCGCGATTCAGCGGCAAGATTGAGATAGAAGATAGATACTCACATGCGATAAAAGATAGGACATTCCACCTTCGTCTCCTTTGACCCATATATGCTTCAAACCAATGTCCCCATGGTAAAGTACCAGTTCGACCCCTACATGAGCTGCAGCTCCGCTTAAAACGTCTCCAACATTCTGTAGCACCTCTTCAATGTCAAAATCGTTGTGACTGCCGTATTCTTGCGTGTTATTGTGCTCCAGAATATTAATGTATTTTGTGGTAGACCTTGTCAATCGGTCAGAATTCGAAAGAGATCCTGACGATCTATTGGGGAATGGTGATTTGGGACTACCAGTGCTTTGTGCAATTGGAGGACTTGGAGGAGGAATCATCGTTAAAACACCAGGTATTGTCGTCGGTCGAGGTGACTTAGGTTGAACACCTGGCTGAGATGCCTAACAAATGGCATCATTGTAAGCCAGGAAAAGGACCCGGTCGGTCACTCACAATGATCAAGGCTAGCTTGGGGGTGATAATGACATTTGACAAAACAGTCTTGTCCACAATGTCTTCTGCCTTGCATTGTCTGACTGGCATCTGCAAACTTGAAGCCTGATTTCTGACTGTCCCACAGTCCTGTGCCATTTGATCAGCAAATCTTCCTTGTATGAGTTTGATAGTCTCGTTGACAACTTCTCGAGCTTGGGGTCTCACAGAGGCATCCTGCTTCCAGCACTGTTCAATGAGTTGCCAAATATTGTCTGTCAAGCAGAGTGCTTCTTCCTGAGTAGGACGGTCAGGTCGTTTGCCGCTGATGACTTCACTGAAGATTGTAATATCATGGTAGTATGAATGAAATGGAGGAAGTTTGGTGTAAATCTGAACACATCAGCGGATAATGGTGCTTGAAACAAATCACCCACTTACCTCAAGTGCTGTGCATCCGTAGGCATAAATGTCTCGGGATGGATGAGGCTTTCGTTGACTTGCCGTTGGTGATAGTACCTCGGGAGATAGCCATCTGACTGACCCAGTTAATCCGACTGAACTCGTTGTGAGCGACTGTGTTTCGCTGACGGAAGCTAATCCGAAGTCAGCTAGAACACAATGACCATCATCGGTAACCAAAATGTTTGCCTGTCAATTTGTATGAAGCTAATATACACTATCAAACCTGAGACTTACGCCACGTATGTCAGCATGAACAATGCAAGGAGTATATTCATGCAGATATTGCATAGCTTCTGCAACTTCTCTGAGCTATGGAGACAAGTTAGATGAAAAAGAATGAAATAAAGGCTGCATACCACTGTTAAGAGGTCATGATTGGGGTACACTTGAAGATAGTCATTGATGTTCCCATTGGCCATCCATGGTGATACAAGACAGAATGAAGGGAAGAACATGTCCACGCTGACCCCCAGGAACTTGAGTACGCCAGGATGATCCAGCTGTTTCCAAACAAGTGCCTCTCGACAGACATCCTGGGACAAGTGGGTCAAAAGTTCAACTGCAATGAACAAAGTACCTGTAGCAGCTTTTTTCGAATGTGTGTTGTTGTGAAGAAGCGCAAGACTTTGAGACAAACACTTTGTCCAAGCATAAGTCCTTTCCAAATGTCCTGGAAACAGTTGAATATGATTGGTAAAAAATGAGATGCTACAGCGACAGATACATACCGCAAAGCCTCCACCGGAGATGGGGTTATTGCCTCCACGGACGACATCACTGGCATGAATCAAAAAAGAAGGTGGGAGAACCTCGTATGCTGATGATATTTGCCGCAGGCAGCGCATACATTTTTGCTTGTAGAATGTGTCAACAGACTGTGTGGCTTGGAGCATATCAGAAAGCTTCTATATTACTTGATAAATCAGTAAGCAAATTTCAGATACGAGAGTTGACTTGCAATTTCCAGCTGTAAAAGTTCAAGGATCGCGTTGGCCCACGGTTGGTTTGAAACTCGAAGAAAAGTGACATAGTCTGTGCTTGTTGAGGCCATCAAAAGCGATGCTCTTAGTGTGACAGTGTCCGTCGCAATCGGTCGGTCCGACGTCCGGAGAAAGGAGGGATTTACAGGTATCAGCTGACCTATTTGTGCTGTGACGATGACAATGATATTGGCTTCGTTGTTCTCGCCTATAGTATAAAGAGAGTAAGGGAGATTATAGGTTGCTGCCATGATGATGTTGATCCTATGAATAAGATTCATGTCGAATCTCAGGGCTTGAGCCATGTCCGCCGCAAATTGTTGTCCTTGACGAAGATCCCATTCATATTGAGGATCAGGCATTCTCTTTGTGGTGGCTTCTGCAACTGAAGGATCAGACCACCTGGTACAGGTCAGCCAGATCCCTTAAGAGAATTTGTTGATTTACATACCTTCTTATAAAGTCCCAGTCCCAGCGAACGAGAATCGCATCTAGTTCTCGTGTTATCTCATCGCGATCCCCCCAATGCTGAGGGATTTCGGGTTCAATGAGAGCACGGAAGGATTCGACGTTAATGGTGGTCATGGAAGAAGGTCTAAAAGTTGTTTCGCAGGTGGTTGCTTTGATCATGGGCTGTGTGCAGTGCAGTGGCCCCACTTGTGACCGAGGTGCCAAACCTAAACTTTGAAGGTCAATGACCTGTGAGGCGTTGAAGCTGTGAAAAATGATTTTGGAGGCCAAAACTCTCCCCTTCGGCTGGACTCGGAACTCCAACAATCTCCGAACTCTCCGGAGGAGAAGAGAGGGTGATATGTAGGGAACGGATAAACTTCGGATGTACCGCTGATACTTGAATGGCTGGACGAAACCGGCGTTGTAACGGACCGTACATTCAACGAGGATTCATGTAGCGCTGGACTGCAGAGCAAGGGAAGGAGGTTGGAAAATGAGCGCCATCGTGGGTAAACAACAAGCAAAAACGTATCAGTGATTGCTTTCTGGTCACCGAACAAAGTCAGACAAAATGGTTTCCTGAACAAAAAATGGTACAGATTCAATCCTCGACGATACAATTGTGTTAAACTTTCAATGAACTCGTCAATTCGGAACCATATACAGGCTAAAATTTGATCAGCATAGGAAGCAGTCTCAGTAATTACAACTCACGAATATCAGTCGGCCCATATGAATCCCACCAGCATAGTTCGACCTCCAAGTCAACACCAACGGTATCATCCAGTCCTGAAGCGGCATCCAACGTTGAATCGTGTCAGAAAAAACACCACAACCCAGTTGAATGATATTTCGGACGACCTGCTTTGGCGAAGAATGTCAAAATTTCAGCCGCTGCAAATGAAAATGAAAACCAATCAATTCTGTCTCAAAAGAAGGAGAAGGACATACTCCATGTCGCTCGTCTGTACATCCAAGACAAACCAAAAAGTGCCGAGTCCAATGTCGCTATTCACGATGGTCATGACAAGGTTTGTGACAAATGAGGTCATGATTCGCCGAAGTTGTATTGTTCCAAAGGTTGTCGGAGCAGCGAGATTCTGATTTGTATGCTGTGAAAGGTTTAAGCAAGTGCTCGGTGACGGAAAGACAAAAAGATACCATCAGGGCGATCGAAGGCTTATGCCAGCTCGTGACTTCGGCGAAAGCAGAAGGAACAAGCAAGAAGATGTTTGAAAAGCTCCCGGGACCGTCGGATTCCGAGCAGGGTTTGCTTTCGATGTACAAGAGGCTTGGCTGAAAGATGGATTGCAGCTCGCGATACTCAAGCTCAATGTAACGGCGAGCTGACTGAACCGATGATGAAATCAACTGGGAAACAAAAACAAATCGCTCACCAAATTGACAAAATGGCCCATCCCCGCGCTCTAGTAATACCCATCGCATTCCCAGCATCTATGACAAGTATCGAAGATCGTGCCAGCAGACTTCGACATAAGAGAGGAATTCGTTTCGAGGAAAGGGCGGTATTGCCTGGTATCCGAATTTCAGTGAAGACCCGGGGCAAAGCGACGAAAGGAAATACCTAAACACCGTTTTTCCGTCGCTTCATGGTTTCTCCTTCCCTTGAACCATCCATTGCAACCTCGGACCAATCCTGCAGATGACCATCATGGGAGACGGTCTCGGACCTCGACAAGCGAACGAGCTATTCCGTGAGCTTCTCTTTACAAGCCGAGAAATCGTTGATTTCTCGTTCTGGGTCTGAGACCAATACGAAGCGGTTTGGGCAAGAAAATATTGGTCTCCCCTAGAGTCACCGGCGTTTGAAGCCTCAAGGACAGAACGACAGATACCAATGGAATCTGAGCACCGAACATGACGACAAGACCTCTTGGAAAGCACAGCAGATGGAAGGAGCGGTTCGCTCTGGATCTGATAGGCCTTTATATAACGAGTGGCTTTGTCTCGGAGGAGGCTTGGGGAGAATGCGAGGAACGAGGTCTTTGCTTGGTCTTTGCAGCATCTGGGACAAAATCAGCAGAGGCGAAAAAGCTAAAGGTGATGCCTGCCTTGGATATTTAGTTGGCTATGGGGTCGTGGTGCCCAGTCCCCTGTGTCAAATTTTGTCGCATTTGGTCTCGAGCCGCGAAGAAAGAACATTACAGCAGCTGAAACGACATTAGTAGGCGCAAAAAGGCTCAGGTAGAAACAAGCCGACCTGGAGGTTCAGTCGACGATGATGACGTGGTCATTGTGGTCGCGGTTAGAGGAGAAAATGAATTTGCGCGTGTTTTGATCCGCCACTCCGCTCTTTGCTGCGACCATCCTCGGCCACTGATGCTCTTCAACTGCTTTCAGCTCCTCCTCCGACAGTGGCACACTGTCATTTGTATCCAAGGATATCGGTCTGTTGACATACCGACCAGAAACCGACGATGATTTCGGCAAGGCTTGGGGGACGACGGAACCTTTTCATTCAACCGACGACCGTCGCTTCCATCGGGCCCATTTTTCCACAAATTAGGATATTCTCGGGAAGCTAGAAGGTATCGAGTGCTCTCTTACTTTTTTCTTTGTCCGAGTCTTCATTCGCGTCGAGCATTGGGAATGAGGCTGCTTGCTCGCAAGTTCATCCAACTCATTTCACTCGCCTGCTCAGTGCTCTCTCACTCTTTATTCTAAATGACGATTTGGGAGGCCCGCTCCCTGCTTTGTCTTCCTTCCGCTCCTTACTTTGTTTCTCGCTCTCGTCGCCGTTTTTCGCAAGCTCAACGTCTCTGTCGCGCTTTGCACCTCGCTGACGCTCGTTCGCAGTTCCAAAATCTCCATGCCTCATCATCCAAATCCAAGATTAGCAAATTTGTACGGGGACACTTTATGGGCACTATAATTTCGAGTTGGAAGAAACGTTGTATGCGAGTAAGACTTTTAAGCTCTTTTGGACTGGGGAAGAGGGAGACGAGAGACGAAGAGCAAAGACAAGAGAGAGAGCGCCATCTTCCTTTCACGCTCCTTCATATTGTGATGCGCTCGTCTCCTCCCTCCGTCTCGTTCGCTCCCCGACAGCGACCAATCCCAACCGCCGATCCCCAAGACGCTCCTGACGCCAGAGGATTAATCAAAGGAATCGGTGGGTAATCATTCTGCGACTTGTCTCTCCCTTGGCCCTTATCTCGAGCTCTTCCTTCTTTCCCTTCCTCTTCTTCTCTCCGTCTCGTCTCTCTTGTCTCTTCTCCCTCTTCTCAGTTCGCCTTGATCCCCTCACTCAATCGTTGGCGAATGCAATCATGAACTCATGCTCACCACCCCCACAGCGTCGAACGCCTCTCCCCCCTCCTCGACTGGAAGAACCTCGGCATCGGATACACGAAATCGCCACAATTGGCGTTGAGGAGGGCGTATCCGGGGGCGTTTTATGGCTAGTCTGTCCGCGGTCCGGTTCGGTCCAGGTTCGGGCACCTTTTTGCTGAACCTGAACCTGAACCGGCGGTTCAGGTTCGGGTTCGGGTTCGGCACGTGACCGAACCTCAGGTTCAGGTCCGGTTCAGGTTCGGTTCAGGTTCGAACCTGTTCTGAGTGAGGAAGTCTCAAAGTACATTGTAATTCTGCTCAAGAGGTATAATACATGTTAGATGTTATTTCTTTGTACAGTAAGAAACCCACTGAGCTGAACAGAGCTGCAAATTGCCAAATGTTGCCAAGTTGAGTCGTGAGAACGGCTTCAGGCGGAGATTGAATCATCACGAATGCGCCGAAGAAAATTTGTCAGCCAGATTACATGTTAATTTGCAAACTTGATGACATTTCTTGATGGCAGAAGCCGTGAGATCGGGCTGATGATGGTTTTATTGACGCCCGGACCTCATTCCGAGGCTGGCCTGCCTCTGCGCCACATATGAACAGGTTCAGGTTCGAACCTGGTTCAGAGCTCCTCGACATCGTCTGAACCTGAACCGAACCTGAGGTTCAGGTTCGGGTTCGGTTCGGCGCACGTGACCGAACCTCCGGTTCAGGTTCGGGTTCGGTCCAGGTTCAATCGGTTCTGAACCGGACCGCGGACAGACTATTTATGGCGAGGGTGGGGATGAGAGTGGGGAGGTTGGTGGTTGGTGGTTTTTTCTCTTTTTCGATTCGATTCGATTTCGATTTCGATTTGTTCAGAATACGTATCCTCGGACTAATTTAGCTCTGGGATTGGAAGGATGCCGCCGCTGTCAGTGCTTGCGAGTCCGAGGTTGAGAGGTGAGAGTTTGTTTGATTGCAGATTTGGTTTTCTACCTTTTTTCTGCTGGACCTTGTTGGATTCGCCGCTCTGGGGAACATGGACGAGACGTTTTTGCGGTTTTACTTGGATTGCACATGATGCTGTGGATTTTGGACGAAAGGTTGTGGATATTTGGGTGTGGACGAGAGGTTTTTCGATTTCTTTCGAGTTTGGATCTTTGGCCGTGGATTTGGAGGAGCTGTTTCTTTGTTTCGCCTTTGATTTCTGTCGGATTTGACCTTTGTGGGTTAGGTTTGACCTCTGGGAAACTGGCCTTTCTGTTTTGGTTTTCTTTCTTTTCGCTTTGGTTTTCTCTTTCACGACTTGGTCGTCTTTTTGTTTTCCTTTTCTCTGCTTCGTTCCGTTCCTTTCTCCGTTTCGACATTCTTTTCTTTACTCATCCTTATGCTCATTCTTAACTTTCCCTTATCGTCATACTAGACTTCCCCTTATCGTCATACTAACCCTCCATTAGGCCAAGCCACCCCGGGCGATATCGGGACCCTCACCGAGGAGATGCAGAGTCTTGCGACGAGCGATTATAGGGGGTCGAATCAGGGTGAGCGAGAGGTCTTGTTCGGTTTTATGTTCCCTTGGGTCTTTGTTTTCTGCTCCGTCGAAGCTCCACGAGCGAGAATCAACGTCACCCGGTTCTATCAATGACATAACTTTCTACAGGATACAGCCAAACAGGCGCTGGAGGGACTTATGGGAACCACTGAGGCGGCATTGGAGGTGTTAATTGGCCGAGTCAAGGGGATGAGGACGATGGATATCCTTTGTGAGTTTATCTTGTCATTTCTTGTCTCTTCTGTCTCGTTTCTTTGTTTCGTGTTTCTTGAGAGCTTCGCTTTTCGTCGGCTCGTTTCCTCTTTTCTGCTATCGCCGGCTCCCTACAGTCGCTAACTCTTGCTCCCCAGCCCCCTTGTAATGAAAGTGGGCTCCCGGAGCGGAAGCGTCATGACGCAGAGCGGGATGAGTACGTCGGGCGGAGGTATGTGATTCGCTTTGTCTTCAGAGTTTATCTGACTGTTTCTTCTTATGCTCCTCCTTCGTCGTCGCTCACAGGCGCATTCCGCAGCCTCAACGAGACGGACCTGAAGCGGGCGAATGCGGCGTTGAGCCAGGTTAGTGATGAGGCGTAGATCTGAGCGCAGCGAGGCTCTAGACGAAGACAAAGCTGTACGACGAAGTGAAGTGAGCTTGCGAATGTGACGATGTAGAAGAAGTAGAAGTGGTGGAAAAGCGGCGAAGAAGCTCTGAGAGAAGTAAGAGACGAAGTAGAAAAGAAAGGCAGGAAGAGAAGGACGATGAAGAGGAGAAGAGAACGAATGGAAAGAATGGACATGGACTGATTGCTACTTTTTACTTTTTGAAAGCCGAACACGATTATGTTTTCTTGATGCTACCAGGCTACCAGAGAAGGAAAGCAGTTCAGGATTCGGCAGGACATTCCTCGGTTGAGTTTTGACGCGTCCTTTCATGATCCTAACGAAGCTGTCGCTACCAATTCGGGTGGTCATCCAACTCCTATTCTAGAGTCTGATGATGCTTTCGGTATCCCGACCGACATCCCCGATGTCCCCGGAGATACCGCACCTGACGCCGATGTTGATCAAGACTCTGCTTTGGTCGAGCAGGTCTCTCTACTTGTTCATGATAAGACTATCAATTTGACAGCCCTTGCTTGATCTTCATGGTCAGTCGACCAAGGTACATGCACGGCAATGAATGCACTTCAGCTCAATACTGGTTCGCTGAATGGAGAAGGGTGTATGCGTTCGTGGAGGCCGGATTTGGCGTAGGATCTCCTTTGTGAGCGTTTGCAATGCTTATGATCTTGACTAATGATCACGTAGGGTATACCAATAAGTTAGCAAACAGATGAATCTTGCCTATCATAACAGTCAAAGGTTGGAAAAAGTGATTGAGATTATAGGGTACAAACTGGCAGAGAGATTGCGCTGGTTAATGTATTATTCCCGAAAATGGTAGACTAAAACAGATATTGACACAAAATGATGCATAGTAAGAGGTTGGGTCTTGTCGCACAGAGTCGCGTACACATGAATACACAAAACGTGATGGGAGACACAAAATTGGTGGAGCCCTGTCGTCGAAGTTCCGCGGAACATTCCATACGATCATGGGGTGATGCATGGACCGTAGGAACATGCCACAGGAACATTGTAAAAGTAGAAGAGAAAGAAAAGTTGAGAGATCTAAATAAAAGGATAGCAGAGATCAGGTTTTAGCTGGCAATAGCCCAGAACACCCCATATGAATCGATCAACCTTCACGGGAGATTGATCCATATGCCAGGGATAATGCAAATAAACCGGTCTGCACGTATATGAGTTTCGTCTATGCTTGCCATCAGAAAAAAACGATGAAATAGATAGACCAAATGACATACGTTGGCTTGAAGCATTTTGGTGTTGCTTGCAAGCACACTTTCAATCTGTGAGGTGGATTCTTGGATCTGAGCAGTCGAGAGTTCAGTTCGTTTCACCGCAATTTGTATTTGATAATTGGAATCATTGATCTGTGCTGTCGATGCTTCCATCCTTGCATTGATCTGCACCGTCGATCCTTCAATCCGTACCGCAGTGGCAACCTACGACGCGAATATTAAGTTATTAATTTCAGATCCATTTGAAAAGCAAACACATACAACGAACAAACTCGATGCATCGTCCAGTTTCCTCAACAATGTATCAAATTGACCGCGATTACGATTGAGATTAGCCAATCGAGTGAATCTTGTTGCATAATTGTGTTCAGACAACTCTTGTGCGATTTCTGTGACCAATCTGTTCGTGACTTGTTAGCATATGAAGGCTGAAATAACCATAGAGACAATCAAAGGTCATAGAGACACACCCTTTGAACCCATCGATGCTTTTAAGCATATCTGGACTGATATTGATCGGGTCTGGAACGGCTTCTGCCAGAGTCTCCAGAATGCTCACACATCGACAAGCAAGAGCCTCCCTGAGAGCTTTGCACGATTGCATTTTCTGCCAGTAGACATCAGCGGGAATGGAATGGAAATCAATGAGATGCGAAATTTACCTCGACGATGTCCCATAATGCTAGGACGCTCCCGACTGCACTCTTCAAAGGCGGAAAAGCATCAGCCGATTCCTTGAGCGCCATGAGGGAGGTGCGCGCAATGTCCATCGCCATAGGACGGCAGCCAGACCACCTGGTCTTCAGCTTTGAATTTGGCTTGATCAGCTTCGAGAAACCAAGCTTCAGTTTCCACTTGGGCATGATGCCTGGACCCAAGTGGGGGTCAGAGAAGACAGGCGGGGAACTTAAGCTTCATTTATATCATCACCTGAAACGTGGTAACAACGAGGATGGCAGGAGTTAAGCCGGCCGAACACCGCCTTCACACAGCGGTAGCTGTAAAAAACATGCTGTAGAATAAACACTGATGCATTGCCATTGCACTGGATCGCAGTTGAAAGAACATGTACGTGTATGTAGAATACACAGCTCTAGGCTCGTAACCAGCCTCTCTACAGGAGAAGTTTTTCACCCCATAATTGCAGGGTGATCGATCATGGACTATAGCATAGTCCACTACGAGATGTATCTTGGACTTTGATTATTGTACAGCATGATCGATCCTGGACTATAACCATCCCCATTGGGAAGGAAGCTCCGCTCAGCTTTATAGAGGTAGAGAGGAGCATAGAGGGCGCACAAATGCGCCAGGTACGGAAGCCACGAGGGCTGATAAGATACCAATTGACGTATAAACCGACATTTCCCACTGTCAGGCGACAGATCGGAGTTTCAACTCGACTGTATAGTTCGGAAAGCGGCGAAAGCCACCAAATCATCTTCGGGGACCTCGGCCGAGGGAAAAAATGGCGCGATGGCACCAGGGTTATGGTGAAAAATACAGCGCTACCTTCCATTTGTATGTAGAACAATGTTTACATGTATGAAGGAATTGCTAACAATGTATGCTGAGCGAGCAAAGCTGGGAAAATGCCTCTGCAGCTTCCATTTTCGATCGACTAGGCGCTGCGGTAGCCTGATCATTACAGTGGGATCTAGGAGCTGTCAAAGCAGAGAATAATCAAAAGGGAAAAGGACTGAGCTGGGTCCCTTTACGGTCAGATAATGAGGCAGGGGTACTGTGCGCTTCAAATTGGCATGGGATTGACCTGGTAATTCATGGAATTTGTAGCAGGAAGGGAGGCCATCCCAGGTACTTGGTTGAATGATTGAGCTGTTGCTGTTGAAGAATGATGAAAATGCTGCATTAAATGGCGGATTGCTTCGGCTGATTTCGAATCGCGGACCGAAACATCCGACAGCCGGCTGGTTGAATGAATCACAATTCAGCGATGCTGCAGCTGACAACGTCTATCGAGCTTTCATCACTGGCAAGAAGAGATTTGCTCCTATATTCGTCCAGGTTTCCAGGTTCCTCAGATGTCCTGGTAGGGAGATATTCAATAGATGATCATAATTCATGATCAAGAAGAGACCCGATCTTTTGACCAATAGCATGCGCAGGCTGGTTCGGAATATGTCGCGAGATTGAACAACATATTGACTGGAGACTTCGACAGCCAAGTGAGTGCCCAGCGACTCTGATATGGCCCAGAAATCCAACATTGTCGGAAAATGTGGAAACCAAGGAAAACATATGACAATCATTGTGGACACTATGACCGGCCTGCGAGCTTAGAAAACCATCATGAGAGCTCATTGCTGCCCTGTTTAATGCTAGAAAATGTTTTTTTTAGTTAAAGTCTAACATGTTCTGGATGGTCGTCGATATCCAGTATTACCTCTTGAGTGCTTGTCGCGTCTTTTTGAGCCTTTTCGTCTGACCTTTTCAAAAATATTGTCAAAATAAGAAATCCATCGGTCAGAAAATTCGTCTATATGCATATAATACCTTCCCTAAGTATCTAACTCTTCCGTCCGGTTCTCCCTGCTCGAGAGCTCGACATCGAGGATGGTCCGTGCGCAAACGCGCGGACCGGCCTTCCGACAGACTCCGACATTTCTCCGAACCTCATTCCCCGCAAGTGTGGTTGAATTTGCTCATTTGAGGTCGCTTCTAGTTCGATTTTATCCCTAATATGGATTTGGGATAATATGGCGTTCATTTTCATGTCCTTTTCTTTCAGAAATTCATGCACCTTTTTGTGTTTTTATTGCCTGATGCTGCTCACCACAGTCTATTAAGCAGTGGTCCAATCTATTGATCTATGTTTTACTCTCAATCCTTGGAGTGCTCATGATACAAGCTGGACCCTACGCAAGGGCCATTTTTCCATTTTTTTGCGCTGCGCTGACGGTTCTCGTAAAACGGTTCTCATAAGACGACCACATTTGGACATTCATCCGATAGCTAATCGGAATCCTGTATCTAATCTGCTACGTGTCGTGAACCATTTTGGAAAGGGCGGAGAGATGGGATCTAATCCCATCCGTGCCAACCGTTTTCGGACAGTGGCGGGCGCTGCTGACCTTCAACCCTGGGAAAGTACAGTTCACGTGCATCTAACTGAGGATCGATCATGGACTATGAATTATAACTATTGTCCAGGATCGATCACGTAGCGAACTTTAGTATAGGTGGTATGATCGATCATAATGGTATTATGGGCTCAGTTTTTGGTGACGGGAGGAACCTCTCGGTAGAGAGGCTGGCGTCACGGCTGATGCCGATCGCTGGGATGCATTAGCGATGATGTGTCACATCAGTCTGTCATTCCCTGACATTAAGGCTCAATGTCAGCATTTTTCAAACATATTTATTGCAGATATGAGTCTGTGAGTAGCGAGTGTACTGTACTATTTCGACCACATCTTCAGTAACGTGTAACAATCGCCTGTGAAATGAAGTTATGATGCACCTGTAACATGTAACGGAAGCCCAGTGAAGACTGTTACATCTGAGATTTCTCCAGGTCAAAAAAGTCATTTTTTTCTATTCAATGTTGTCAAATTCTGAAAGAGACATGCCCAACAGCCTCAGTGTTCTTCCCACTTTGCCTCACCTCCCAACAGTTTCGGCCTTTGTCTGGTATGCCTTCCAATTGACTCCATCTTTTTGAATGACTTGGAAGCATCAACATGGCTTTCTTTGGGCAAGAAATCCGCATCCGAAGGATCGAAGTGCTCGTCTGAGGCTTCCACGGTCTCTGCAACTCCAGCTCGTGCCAAATACCCACCATCATCAACGACGACACCATCAACGATGACCCCATCAGCAAAATGGTCTCGCAGTGATTCCATTCTGACCGCGCTATTGTCGGCATCCTCGAAACTTGAAAATGTCGGTTCAACTTCCGCTTCCTTGGGGATCGGAGCTTTAACCTTTAAAATTTGGTTATAGAGCGTCGGGTTGTCCCATAACAGATGAATAAGTTTCGAGCGGCTGGTCGGCGGCTTGACCCAATTCGGGATGAAGACCAACTGACCAGTAACAGGTAACATCTGCTGGTGAAGATAAAAAATAATGAAGATGTCATGTAACGTGTAACATGCTGTGAAGATATGGTCGAAATAGTACAGTATATTAAGTAATCTCATTTCAACCAACAAATTTGGCGATGCTCAGTCGAGTACAGACGCTACGGTGGCAAGAGCAAAAAATGATGACATGCAATCGGTGAGTCAGTTCAGATTCCCAATGCCTCACCGAGGACATATTGATGTGACACATCATGGCTAATGCATCCCAGCCATCGGCATCAGCCGTGATGCCGGACCCTCTATCGAGGTTCCCTCATAGAGGGTCGGTAACCGGACTAACACAGCTCGACAAGCCTCTAATTTCGCTGATCTGAAAGCCATTCAGTTTCATAAACAAGGTGGAAGGGCAGATGGCTTACAAGCTTAACGTCATCTCTGTCGATAGCAAGAGCTTCGGCACGAAAAGACACGATTCTGGCGCTCCAAACGTGATCTGTAATCAAGTCGAAGCACAGATGTGACCTGGAACCATGTTAGAAGGAAAATCTGAGGTTTTGAGCCCTTTGAGCGCGACGTACCGATAGCAGTAGGTAGCTCCCTTTTTCCCGAAAATCAAATCGGATTTGAGGCTCGCACAATGAGCCATCTTATCCAGCTTCTTCGGGGCTTTCGCGTGTATTGAAGAACAGATATAGCCTGATGATAAGGACTACGCTACTGGAGGCGCCTAGATTGAGGCCAAGGTGATTCGTGAAAGGCAGAAATTGAGAGAGAATGTCTCGGCCGACGACAAGGCCGACGTGCTCTGAGAAACACTATAACCATTCTGGAAAACGAAACATGGATTATACAGGACTCTGCGAAATGGTTTAACGCGAATCAGTCAATATTGTACTCCAGTAATTGGCAGCATAAAACGCACCTTGAAGAGACCATTCGAATCTTCCACTCCTTTGCAGCCTCTCCTTGAGCCTCATGTCAACTACAATATATCACTAATCACAGCCACAGGCGACAAGAGAGTAGTTAAGCCGGCCGAACACCGCTATATTTTGCAATAGCTGTAAAGGACATGCTGTAGAATAACGCACTGGATCGCGGTCGAAGAAGAACAGAACATGTATTGTAGAATGCACAGCTCGACAAGCTTCTAATTTTGCTGATCTGAAAGCCATTCAGTTTCATAAACAAGGCGGAAGAGCAGACGGCTTACACTTAACGTCATCTCTGTCGAGAGTAGGAAGTTCGGCATGGAAAAACACGATTCTGGTGCTGAAGTCACCGAGTAAAAGCGGTAGAAATGTGATCTATAATCAAGTCAAAGGTGACCTGGAACCATGTTAGAAGAAGGAAAAGCAGAGGCATTGAGCGCGATATACTGACAGTCCTTTTCCCGAAAATCAAATCGGACTTGAGGTCCGTACATGAGCATCTTATCTGGCCTCTTCACCTCAGACGAGGGCTTTTGCGTATATTGAAGAACAGATGTAACGACGACGCCGCTGGAGTTGCCTAGATTGAAGCCGCAGGTGATTCGTGAAAGGCAGGAATTGAGAAAAGGATGAATGTCTCAACTGACGACGAGGTCGACGTCTGCGAAACACTGTGACCACTCTGGAAAACAAAACATGGATTGTATAGGACTCTGAGAAACGGTCTAACGCGAATCAGTCCATACTCCAGTGATCTGCAGCATAAAACGCACCTTGAAGAGACCTGGCGATATTCGAATCTTGCACTCCTTCACAGGTTCTCCTTGAGCTTCATGTCAACCAACAGTCTTCTCCTTCATCTGAGCTCGTCCTTTCGTCTTCCCATCCTCGTGTCATGATTGTCGGTTCATTTTCATGCTACGAAAGATATGATAATTTTCTCTCTCGTCTTCTCTTCCTCTCTCATTCGTGATCGGATTGTCGGTTTCATAATAAGATCAAAGTTGAATGTAATGAATCATGAAACAGCATGCATATGAATGACGCAGCGGTCAAGAGCGGGAAGGAAGTGGTGCCTGGATCAATCAAAACGTGAAGTGATGCTTGGACCAATCAAAAGCGACAGAGCAGGACTTGTCGCACGACAAACTAACTATGGAGATGTCAGTTTAGAAAACGAGTGGACGGTCTGGACTGACTATGCTGTCCTCCAATCCATAGCACCAGACGAGGAGTTCGAAAGCACCAGAAAAGGCGATGGCCATTCTTCCTCCTTCCTCTATCTTCGAGCACAAAACCTAAACCTCCTTCTCCTAGTGCCAGCCCCTGGAGTCAAAATTCTACAGAAAACCAGTGTAATCACAGAAGTTTCATTCTGCAGCTAACTCTGTAATTCCACGCGATGCGAAGCCAATGGCGCTACAGGGATCTTCTGCAGACTATCTCCGTTCGGCCTGATTGATGGGGTGATCAGAGAGATTTCTGCAGCACAGGCGGTTAGTTAGAGAGATTTCTGCAGAACGGGTACCTTACAACAGAATTTTCTGCAGAATCATGGCTCAACAAGGCATGTACCACAGAAACCACTCCCTTGGATACTCTCCGCAGCTTAAAATGGTGCGCGCCATCAATGTAATATGGAGATATTCGTTGAGCGCATCAGGTCGATTGGAAAAAATGAGTTTCTGTTAGAACTTAAACTTTAAATCCTACTTCCCAGTGTCATATAAAATGACGAGCACGGTAAGAAGTGCACTGAGTGTTGATTCGGATAAGTATGTGGGTAAAGGAACGAGATTGAAAGACTAAGGAATACAATATCCTAACTATGGTTTAAATACTAGTAAACATGCAACTACTGTATGTTTTCCACAATGCAAAACATCCTACAACCATGCTTTTTAGCAACCTGTTCCCATGCCTTCTTTACTAAGTGCCTTCAGGTTTCTGCGCCTGTTTCCTGTTTTACTGCAATGCGCTAGTTGTCTGTTCGACATGTGTTGTCGTGTCCAAATGCCTTGAGGCTTTAATCTCCGCGCCTCATGTTGTCCCATGACCTTTGTGCTGGATCAAGCATGTCGTGCTTCTATCTCTTATCTTATCATCACATCTCTTCCCGTGATCCTATCAATCTAAGTCCTCATTATCTTGACATACGTCACTCGTTGCTGCTTTATGTACTAAGTCCAACAACGTTGGTAGTTTTGCTGACGTCTGAATGATGACAGAAACTTCAGGTTCTGACAGTTTCTAAAGAGGCGTGATATATCGGACTCGATTTGACCTCCCAAAGCGGAAGTCCCATCGAGATGACGCAAAGTGGTCGTTTCGCATCAAACAGTGCTGATGCGCTGATGCGCTCCTCTGTCCAGAGTAAGAACGTTGTAATGACATAAATAGTGATGAGTCACATTCTTTGAAAGTGGCCAAGCATGTCAATGAATGCTTGGCCACTTTGGTTGCCAAACAGTGGCCAAGCAAGCAAATCGCGGGGTCAGGCAAATCCGTACATAGTCGGATCCTTCATTTCCAGTGGCCAGAAAGGGCGACCTTGAAAACTTTTAATTCTATGTAGAATAAGCACTGCGCCACAAGAATCGTTTCATTGTCTCATGCCTCATATAAATCAACTCGAGCTCTCTGATTCATCAGTCTCGGATCCAAAGATTATGCTTTTTACGTCTTCGTCAAAACCATCGACATGGCGCACCCTCTCGTTCCATTCTTGGTGTGCACCAGTGTGAATGAGGACAAGCTACAACACATACACTAAGTCGAAAAACAATGGCGGCAAAAGAGACTGACCCCTGAAGCTCGGTGAATACACACTTTCACTGGCTGCTGATATGGAGCATTCAACGGGTCCTGATCCTCTCTCTCAAATTGTTGGTTCTGGGACAGCTGAACAAACCAATAAATCATTATATCCACCGGCACCCTTGCAAAATTCAGGTCGCGTGACCGGCAACTTTATTGCCGGTGCACGTGCATGGTGGACTTCGTATTTTTTTCTTTTCATAGACCTTTCTCACTGTCATCTTTATATTGCTTTTGTATACCACACTTGTTGACCCATTGTCTTCGAAGAAGCATACAAATTAGGCATTTCCGAAATCAGCTTGTCCCAATGGAGTGAACGAGTCATGTGCTGCATCAATGACGTCGGCCAGATTGGGTAATGGGTTACGGGGTTACACATGTCAGAGTGCTATTTTTCCAGGTACGACTCATTGTACGGCGTCTTTTGTGTTCCTGAATATCACCTGCAACTGCCTGTAGCGGTGCAAATAAGTTTCGAGAGCTTTTGCCATTTTGGGATGTACACCGCCAGGGGCAGCAGCCATCTCCAACATCTCATCTAGGCAACACTTCAAATGTGATATTTTTGCTTTTGAATAGTAAATCTGTAGAGTCAATGAGAGTCAACATTGATCCAGATGTACCAAGCAATCACTTACATGTTCAGCGCCAGTCTCCTGCTCTTCCGGGACCTCCAAGTCATGTTCTGTGTTATTGATTAGTGACCGAAAATAAACTGATAGAAGCTAATTGGAGTTCTGTGTTGGACTTGGTTGGGTTTGTTTCCAGCGACAGCATCTCGCTTAGTCACGCGAGAATTTCCGCTAATGGCACTGCAGTTAGGACAACTCCTGCCAAACTCAAGGTTGATTTTACGTGGAAAAGAGTCTATAGGCCCAGTATACGTGCAACAATTGCATCTTCGTTGTTCTGAGCCTCCTTAGTTTTTGTCGATTAAGTAAATGGGCCGGACAAGGACCAGAAATAAGTACTTAGGTCAAATACCTGAATCTGATGCCTCCATATGAACCTTTCTGTCTCACAGGTATGTTGATTCGAAGACAATGCATCGACAAGCATGGTATACAAAGCAATATAAAGATGACAGCAGGAAGGTCTATGAAAAGAAAAAAATACCAAGTACACCATCCACGTGCACCGGCAATAAAAGTTGCCGGTCACGCGACCTGAATTTTGCAAGGGTGCCGGTGGATATAATCAATAAATCCTTTCAGGACTTGCAAAGCAAGAAAGCAGGCTCACCAGCGTTTGGGCCAATTCCACTGGAGGATGGAACATCTGGGCTTGGATGGCAGCTTTACGATGCTTTTCAATGAGTCGTCGACGAGCAGGAATATAACGGGCCATGAACAATAGGCAGAAAAGATTTTGAGCTTGAATGACTCATCCGCATTACATCATTCTGTGATGGTGCCATCGACACGTCATCCATCGGTTCTGGCCCTTGTCTCCCGCCATCATGTCCAGTGAGGATGGTTCAGCACTGCTCTCGACGCTGAACCGGGTGGTCTCACTTACTGAAGAGCTTCTGATTGCTCACAATGAGCTCAGACACTTCTTATGTGGTACTGTATGCTTCTCTTTTTTTCCCCAAATTCTTTCTAAAGATAGCTAGAGCTTCAACCTTATGACACGGTATCCGAGCAAGGTATTTTCTGACACCTGTTTGGCCTTTTGATTGACCAGTTCTGCAGCGTCTTGTCTTTCTGAGTCACTGATCTTGAGCCTCCAGTCCCTCTCGTTATCCCTGGAAATTGAACTTTGCGTTTCCCCTGCTGCTCGGGCCAATGTTTCCCCAATGTCTGTATCGCCATCTCGCCAACCTATTTCACATCATGCTCTAAAATATGGCCCTGAGATTCCCACACCCCAGGCCATTCGGACCAAGGTCCTCGACTTCGCCGAAGGGCTGTTACATGTGGTCACAGTTGGGACCGCTGTAGGAGTGTTTCCTACATGGTATGCTCTACCATTTGTGTAGAACGCGCTGAATCTGACTTTAACCTTTAGGGCCCTTGCTAGTCCCCATGTAACCGGCGTCTCCTGCAATTCACATAAGGCAGTACCCTCGCGAGATGCTGCTGTGCGATATTGGACTGCCGTGTATGATGATACTGGACCACGACCTCTTATTCGCATAGTCATGTCTTAAATACTTGATACCAATTACATTTTTGTAATCCTGGAGACTTTCACATCGCCTCAGCGTCAAGAATAATATCTTTTTGACGAGTTCTCTAGAAATATGTGATTACTTTGCCTGGCCATGGCAAATGATCGATATCTCAAGATCTATAGGAATTTATTGCGCTCAGTTACAATATTGTTTGGCCACCACAGTGGCCAAGCATACCAAAAATGTCTGGCCACTTTGGCAAAAAAATATTTGTCAGCAGCCTCAAACTGCTTCATTGCGCTTCTTGCTTCCCGGCGCTTCTCAATGCAACACGAGCCATGAATCCATGGGTGAACGACAAAATAATTGAAGCAAATCGTGTTTCTGAACAAAGCGGGCCACTCAAGTGGCCAAGCATGGTGGCCAAGCAATATTTTGCCGAGTGAGACAAACCCATGGGCAAGTATCCATTGTTTGCGGTGGCCAGACGTGGTAGCCATACATTTGTTTTTCACTCGTCATAGGTGAGAGATGATTTTTCGCCAAATTGCATTCACCCTCACACTCTACAGGGATGAGGAATACAATTTAATCTAGCTAGGGACTGACCATTATCACCAATTTTTCTTCCCCCGCGTTGACGACCGTTGAACCGGTTCCTTCGGTTTCCGTTTCCCACCCAGTGCTACATTCACAGCACCATTCTGGGGGTCATCTAGAACTGGAGCCTGTTTCCTAGTCCTTTTACCTCGACCTTCCTCAGGCACAGTCACTGGCGGCCCATTTTGTGGGGTTGATGTTTCCGGCACGATATCAAGAGTATGTTTCCTCTTAGTCAAATTCTCCGATGGTGGTGTCGCTGACTGTGACAATGCAGGTCCAGCAGGTAAGGCCTTTAGCCCTGTAGACGAGGTGGAGTGAACAGTTTGCTTTGGAGAAACAGGGGACTCCTGCTGTCCAGACCATTGGAGAGGGCCCTGGGCATTTTCAAGCCGTGACATCTGTGACATCAGCCAATTCTCTTCAAGAACCTTTCCCAACACTTGCTGTCGCTGCTGCTCCAATGCTTGCTGCTGCTCGATTGCTCCCCATTGCTGCTGTTCGAGTAATTGCCGCTGCTCGAACACTTGCTGCTGGTTGAATGCTTGCTGCTGCTGAAAATTCAGGTCGAATTGTTGCTGCTGCAAATTCGGGTCGAATTGTTGCTGCTGATGTTGCTGCTGCAAATTCAGGTCGAATTGTTGCTGCTGCTGCAAATTCAGGTCGAATGCGTGTTGCTGCTGCCTCTGCTGCAGGATAAGCTGCTGCAAATTCGGGTCAAATGACTGCTGCTGTCGCTGCTGCTGCTGCGTGAAAAGCTGCTGCATTTGGCCTATGCCCGAATTGAACAATGCTTGCAACTGTCCTTGCGACGGGAACAATGCTCCAGATGATAGCACTGGGGCTTGCTGAGACGACGAAAGAGATGGATACGCCCCTTGGATTCCTTGCTGTTGTTGTGAAATTTGGTATTGTCGCCCAGGATTAGGATAGTGCTGGAATGAATGGTCGAAAGATGCAGGCATGAGCAGGAAATGCGGTTTCTGCTGGGCGCCAAAGGTTGGTTTTGTGGAAGCCGCCTCGTATTCTTCTGAATTCAACATCGAGTGAAGATCGGCAAATTCGCCAGGGAGCTGAGGTTTCCACCCCGAAGGTGGATTTTTGTCCTTGAAACCATTGATAGGCACAAAATCGACCTCATCTTCATCTTCCATTTCGTCATTCAAAGTCGGATCCTCTTGGCCAAGTGATTCACCATCGACTGCCATTGCTCGGGCACCCTCGACCTCGCTGGCCATGGAACTCCCGAGATTTACTGTTGGTGTGACATCGGGGTGATATGACATGGAGACAAAAGTGTTGAACTGCTGAGACACCTGGGCAAAGTTGGGATTGAACTCGTTGAAGCTTTTTCCATCAATGTTCCGACCATAATGCAGGCTGAATTTAACACGGTCAGTAAGATAACCCGATTCTTAAGACAAGAAGCCACTAACGCGCGAACAAATTTCTTTCCATTATTGTCGTGTGTCCCCATGAACAAGGTCAATTGCATGTTGGCCTTGACACCAAAAAGCATCAAGACGTCTGCCAGCACCGCCGGCGATTCTGTTAGGAAGCTACAAGCTCAACTGCTCAGCGAAATAAATACACCAGGCAGAACCACCTACCCTTCACGTTCATTGCCCTCCAAAGGAACCACCGAATTGGCTTTCTGCTCCGCCTTTTGCCGGTCTCGTTGCGCTGCGGTGAGCTTGATTCCATCAGCATGAGCGATGTCCAAATGCAATTGCTCGCTTGGAGAGAGCGCTTCCATGCCAGCCTCACGGAAATCTTTCGAGATCTGCAGACGCATGGCCGCTTTCTCCTTGGACTCGCCATGATGAGGCTTTAGTAGTTCCTTCAGCTCCAGCTTCTGTACTTCCGTCGTGAACTCCCTCGAAAAAATCTCGGTCTTTTGCAATGCTTGAGTACCATTAAAGGCCAAGGCGTCCAAGATTTTGTGGACAATGCTGCCACCACGAACAGCCCCATCACTCATGCCTTTTGACTGTCTCCAGAACCTCGTAAGACATCTCTTGAGCTTCTATTGATAAGCCCGTGTCAGTACAAGTCTTTTTGCTTTTCCTGAAGGACTCACTTCGAGCTCTTGTGCCTCAGCTTCCTCCACCGCCGCTTTTTCTTCCTCTGTCAGCGACTGCCGCTTACGACCCGGATACAATCCCTCATGCATGGCCCATCACATCAAACATTTGGTGCCCTCGGTTCTCAAAAACTCGGCCTCCTTCCCTTCTTCCTTCGCAGCGATAAAGCCCTCAATCAAGCCGCCGATTTTTGTGTTCTCCTCCTCTGTTTTTGCAAAACGTGGTTTGGGAGGCTGTTTTGCCTTGTCCGTATTTTTCTTTCCCATTGCGTCTAATAAAAGCTGTAGGGGATATATTTGAGTGGTTCTAGGTATGTTACCAGCTCTGCACATACCTTTTCAGATGCAATTGATACGAGCACAGACAAAGTCAAGAAAAATCAAGCAATTTCTTCTGCAGATTTTCGTTGGACCCTGTTTCGTCACAGCTCATTACTCAAAACGGCATGCTAGGCGAGACAACATGCAATTTTCTTCTTTGGGTCGCAACACTCTTCGCAACCATCATAATTCTGACAGATTCTGATGCGATTCTGACCGTGTCGGGTTAGCATACCTCGGTCCAGACCTTGACGGAGCCTAGATAAACATTGTCAGAGAGTTTTCTGCAGACAATGCCCATTTGGTTCTCCAAGGTACAGAGATTTTTACAACTCAGGAACCATCTGATTTACAGGTAACATAATTAATCCACGGAACGGATCCATTTTATCATTGGGGCCATGTGGCCATTGTTCTGGTACAGAGATTTTTGCACATTTCAGAACCATCTGATTTTCAGTTCACAGGAATATCTGCAAACTGGGTCAAATCTGTTCGATCCGACTGACTCTCAGTGACTCAAGGTTTTCTTAAATAGGTGGACATTTGCCCACTTTTTTCTCAAACCCCTTGCTTCAACCAACATCTTCTTCAATGGCGCAAACGAACCCCCTCAACAACTCAAGCGCTCAAGCTGTGCTAGCCTATTTACAGCAAGTTCTTGGAGGCAAGTTTCTCGTCATACTTTATCTGACAGGAGATCTCATTTTGAATATAGCCAATCATCCTGCTCTTACTGCTGTTGGTCCCGCTCTCGCCCCAATTCGTATGTTATTCCTTCAGTCTTTTTCATGCTCATGCTGACTGTAATTTCTCTTTCAGCCAATACCGGAGCGAATGCCAACCACATCACGACTCCAGCGACTGGAGCTGCTAACGTCCAAGCTCCAACTGCTGTCTCTGGTGGCAAGTCCTTGTATAGGCCAGCCAATCCATCAATTAATCACCCAACTCCTCTAGCTAATGCTCCAGCCACTACTTTGGCTGCACCACCAGGCAAGTTCTTCTCATTGTTTCCAATTGCAATCAAACCATTGATGACGAATCTCCTCAGGTAATCCGATGGTGGCTCCTGTCCAGGCCCAGCCTCAAGTTCCTGTTGTGGCTGGGGCTGTATATCAAGCGCCAGCGGTGCTTCTTGCAACTCTTCCAAACCCGCCTCTTGCTGATCATGTCATTGACATGAATCCCATTTTCCATCCAGTTCCCCACCCACATGCCCTTGCGCTTCATTTCCATGGGGCGCCAGACAGTCAAACCTATTATGTCGTGGCTCGTGGTCGTCGATGCAGCATATTCAGTTCCAGGTAAGCTCAAGCTTCCTTCTTCCATCTATTTGAAACTTATTGTCTGGAAATAGCACGGTCGCAGAAGGATACACTCGAAGTGTATCCAACAACATGCTGCGCACTCGGGCTTCATTCAGCGATGCTCTGGAGGAATACAGTGCGGTTTGGAATGCTGGCCTTGTTCACGAGGCCTGATGAAGTCAATCAATGCTGGCCTTGCGCTGGCACTTATCCTTCACAGTGCCAGCGTCCTTTTTTGTATGCTAGATAGATCTTGAATGCAAAAAAAAACAATAGTCAGCTTCTATTACGTTTGATTGTATCATGATTTGCACAGCAACGTGATACTGTGACAATCAGTGATGTGTGACATTTAAAATCGCAACCAATGAATCCATGGATTTTCCCACTTGATTTGCCTCACCCATGTTCATTTCAATCCACGATGTCCCTCACCAATATTCTCAATAGTGACATGCTGCTAACTAAACATCAACGACATTATGCGCTGTAGGTTTCTTGCATTCATGAAGTGTCTGGCTCAACCCCACAATAGGCATGCTGAGGAGCGCCGAGCAGCGGCTCACAAATATTATCATGAAAAGTGCAAATTTGTGCTTCAGGAGCGACGACACATCGAGCGAGAGCGGAAGCTCCAAGACAAGCTGGCCATCACTCAGTCCCAGTCACTTGTGTTGACTCCTTCTGGAGCGCCTGTGCTCTCTTGTTCTACCCTGGCCTTTTCTCCTTCCCCGGCTGCCTCTTCTCCACTGCCTGCCTCGACTCCACCACCATTTGATGACTCAGACGATGAAGATGGGTCTGCTCTTGTTCTACGCAATGTTGAGCGACTTCAGAAAACCATTGCCAACTGGGAAAGGCATTGGGGCGGACGTCGTATCTGGAACTTGGTCGCCGAGCAGGTTCTTGTATCTTCACCTTCGAAGCTCTCCCCATCTCTTGACAAACAGCTTCGTTTCGAATATGACTCCCAGGTATCAGAGGGACAGGAACTTCTGGGGCAGATTTGGGAGCTGGCTGAGCGCTGTGACCAGACCTTGATGAATTCATTGACAGGCGCCGCTCATATATTGGCTTGGAATGCTTATTGTATTGGTGATGGGCTTGGTCGGCTCCGTGTGGACTATTAGTGGCATTCTGTAGAGGGACATAGAGCTATGTGAATACAAATATTCTTTGATGAACAAAATAAATATGAAAATTCACTGAAAATGCTCGCTTTTTTCGGTCCAATCTTGTGGTGACCGGTTGCAGACATGTTGCAACTGTTGCAAGACGTTGTCAGACACGTCTGTGAAGAAAAAGCGAGATGTCTCACGACTTCGGCTTCTTCCGAAATGTCTTGCAATCAGCTCTCAAGGGCTCTATAGTGTTTGCGCTGCATATTGGGCTCGTTTCAATAGTTCAATATTTGTCTAGATATGATTCTCAATGATTCTATCAGCCATTCAAGGTTGATTGCAAAATTTTTCTTGATTTCATGTCAGTTCTGAAAAGTCAACTGATACTCTATAGCAAACTCGAATCTCTCTTTGTCTGTTTCTTGGACCAGTGCGATTTTTTTGTGACAGGCAACTAGGTCAATTTCTACTTGCCTAGAGTGCATCTAGATCATCAACAACGACTCCCTGCATTTACAAGCCAGCCATTTGCCTCGAAATGTGGCTTGCAATATATCAGGTATTTCCTGCAGCACATCCTGTCAAACGGCTTCGTTAACGTCAAAGAATTGATCTTTTGAAACCTATTACTCGTTTGTCATCATACAGTGTCCACAGATGCAATATTTCTGTATGTTTCAAGTGCTAGCTGGCTCATGGCGTGTCCCCATAGCACTGCAGTTGTTTCCTGTACTCGGGACACTTGGATCTCCCTCATGACTATTTCCTAGCAAAAATCGAAAGTTTTAAACGGTCTCAGAATGTGTTTATACAATCATACATGGACATACCAGCCTCTCCAACAAGACACATCTTTGGCACGTGATGGGAAAGCTCACGGGGCACTTCAACTTGGGGGTGACCAGTCACACCCCCAAACCCGTCTATCTATTTTCTTCGAAGCTCTTCGCCTGGTTCGAGGTATCAATTTCAGATGTACGTTCAGTTGCCTTTCGCTCTCTCTTCTTTGTTCTTGAGCTGGACGGTTGGATGGCTGGGCATTCATTCACACAAGCCCGCATCAATTATCTCCAGTAAATCAAAAATACCACCTTTTCTTTTCCCTCATCTCGTCTTTCATCACCTCTTTTCTTCCTTGCAGAACCAGGCAGCACTGTTCTCAGAAGATGGCAGCCATGAACAATAACGTTGTCTTCACTGCCACACCGATGTGAGGGATCCTTACAGACAGTGTGGAAAGCACGTCGATATAAGCGTATGCGAAAGAACAACACATACAACAACACCAACACACCAATACACTCTTTATATCCTCGATAAGTTCGGGTTTCTTATAATAGAGATAGTCCAAAGTACAAACACTTGTCCGTACTCAGTGTCTTACGTCTGGTCGTCTTTGAGAGCTTTTAACTGGGTTTATAGCTTGTTTAAAGTGTGGTAACACTAGGGTTTGTGGTCTCTTGACCGAAGCGCGATTTGCACTAAGCAGCTTAACTAGAACTAGACTTGACTTGACTAGAGGTTCTCTTTCGAGACTAGAGGGTGCACTAAGCAACTAGACTAGACTAGACTTGTTCAAACTTGTTCAATTCGTCAAAACGTCGGTAACTGAGTCCGAGAAACAAAGTAATATTTATCCACAAGTCAGCTACTAGCTTCCAGCCTTGGTCAGGCGGTCACTTGTTACTAACTGGGTTCAATGCCCTACAATGTTCTAACTATTTACTACAAACTTAGAGTCCTTAAATACTGTCCAGAAACGATAACATAATGTTCTTGAGTCATTCACAGGGGTCTCCGAGTCGGATTGCCAAGGTGGCCGCATGACATCAGTCATCCTGTTATTAATAGTACAACCGGGTGAAACCTCCTAGTGGAGTCTCTTGCCGATCAGGTATTTCGAGAAGTGCAGAAAGAAGACAAGTCCTTTAGTCCCTTCTGTACTCTCTTATGTGATCTCATCATCTCGTCTTGTGTCAAAAGCATGTCCCTTAGTATGAACAATTGTCCACACTGTGGGTCCATCTTTATATAGGGGTATCCTTGTGGGTTGCCCTGATCGTTCCACAATCGTCTTGATTTCCGCAAGTGACATCGGTCAAAGCTCCGGTCATGTAATTCTTATGACAATGGTCCGGTTAGAGCTCCGCTTAGTCTGTACTAAGGAGTCATCGCCGTTTCACAGTGCTAAGTCCTCCAGTCTTAAACAGACATCTTGGCTCGCAGGGTTTCATCATGTATTCAGTCTCGGCCATTGTGTGAACACCGCTGTTCTTCTTGTAGTCATAGCGCGCCGTCTTTGGTCTTAGGAGTACCTTCTGGGCTGATAAGTACAGACACAAAGCACGGACACTTGTTAACGCTTGACATTCTTACTAGCAACCTTGAAGCTCGGTTCTAGCGCTCCATCAATGTCCCAGCAGTCAGAGAGATGCCAAACTGCCCAGTTTGGTATGAAAACAAGGCTAAATTTTTATATGCCCCATCACCGACTCAGCGAGCTTTGATGAAAGGGCTTGCAAACCAGTTCATTTTGGCCCGCTTCTATCATCACTTGGACGCATTTAAGCTTGTGTTGTTCACCGAGTGGGGTCTCGTATATCCTCAAGTGAATCAGCTTTCAGACCTGGAGCGAGGGCAATATTTGGAGCAGGTCTGGTCGGTATGTATCCAAATCAGTCGTCTTTGTTCCATCACTCATCAAAGATTGGTTAGTTTGCCAATGACTACTTGGACATGTATTGTCGAATGTCTATGGACAAGATGTCCCAGCGCATTCGGACGTTTGTTGGAGAGTCACCTCTGCATCTTTCGAGGCTTCCTAATGCACTGCAACAGGAATTTCTATCTCGACCGCTCAATCAGCTATCGGTGCTCGAATTCATGGAGGCTGAGGCCGAAGTTGCTCGTGAAGAGGCGAAGCACAAGAGCGAGGAAGGCAAGTACCCAGTTCAGGTCTCATTCACAGGAGGCTGACCACTTCGAACAATTGATTCAGTGCAGGAGATCAAAGCTATGGATGACGGCTTCATTACAGCTAATCTCATTCTCTATAATGCAGGATTGACTTTGCGAGAGATCCAGCAGTCTAGCAAGGAAAACAAACTGTACGCTGAGGGCGAGGAGGAAGATAATGGGCCAATATTGCAGTTTGTCATATTGTAGATTCTTATTTCCAGCAATCCAATCTCATCAAAACCACAGGTGCCCTGGAACCAGACAAGACTTCACCAGCACAGATTATTCTGCCTCTGTCTGCAGAAAGGTCTGTGGCCCGGGTTTCACATGTTATTTGTTTCTGTGGAATTTTTTTTTCTGCCCCCGTTTGTACAAAGGGTCTGTGAGCTGGCTTTCACATGTTGTTCTAGTCTGCAGAAACTTCTCTGGCAGCTGATATTTCCTGCAGATTGCACTGTAGTGATGATTTGATCTGCAGAAATGTCTGTAGATCCTTGGTCGTCAGTGAAACCAAAATCACTCATAAACCCACTTTTTTTTCTGTTATGTCTCACTCCTTCTTTCGCAACCATGGCACGTCTCACCGCTCCTCATGTTATCGGTCCTCATCGTGTCCCTGGCTCAGCAGCTCAGTTTGTTCATGAAAACAGATACCTGCCCAGCATGCGGTCTCCTCTTCCCAACGGTGAAATCTCAGCTCATGATTACACCAATATCACAATCGGCGGTGAAGAGGCCATCTACGTCTGCGGCGATTTCTTGAGTGAATTTATCATCGCCCAAGCTCATCATACTCTTGATGGCTTCACTGACATTCTCGTCTCACAATACAATGCGACCTATCCACCGAACCCAAACTTCACCAAAGCCCAGCGTCGTATTTATGATTTCAGGTTGGCAAGGGTATGTTTTGGATCCACCATGTCTTCGTCTCTGAATGTTCTTTTGTTTCACAGGCTCTCATTGATCTTTTGAAGGATTTTCAAAAATGGCGTAGAAAGGCAATCAAGTTCGACCTCCTTTCACGTCGCAGGGCTCTGGACATCAAGGAGCACTCTCCCGGTCTTCAGTCGCTTTTGCGCCGAGAGGACATTAGTTTGGATGCGATCTCTGCTCTGCTTGCGTCTGAGGATAAGCTGAACGAGCGCAAGGACAAGGCCGAGTCTGTCAGGGGTCAGTTTCATTGATTTTTTGGCCATTGCTTTATTGATTGAGTCACCCAGCCCAAGAATTGCAGGATGAACGCAAAAATACCCGCGATGCTGTGCTTCGCGAATTTGGGCTTGACAAGGCGTCGGATTCCTCTGGAGCTGAATCTGAAGATGGAGATGTGGCTGAGGTGCAAGGAGAACTTGGAGAAGTCTCGGACTCGTCAGATTGGGGCCAGGATGATCTTGGTCCTGAATCAGATGTGGATGTTGTTCCATCGTCTCAGCCAGATGAGCAATACTACAGCGTCCCAGACCCCGTCATACCCCGTCACTCTCCTCATTTGCCCAAACCGCAAAACCGGTTTTCAGAAGGCGCCAGCTTCTAGTGTATCATCCACTTTTTCCAAAATTGATTTTTGCTTGTATAACGCTCGTTTTATATCGCTACCTCTTTATCGTAGCTCTCATTGAGTTTGTCATATGTACCGTATCTCGAGAAACCCAATGCCAGCCACGGGCTTGACTGAAAACAAAATTTATTGCATCACTGCGATGCTAGAGAAAACTCTGTTAGATATAAGAATACTATCAAGAGCTGCTGAAATGTGTGCTGCACTGATCTTTCTTTCCTTCAGATTCCCATGTCGAACACCTCAACGATAGCTGGGCCTCGTTTTCCTATCGAGCTCTTTCGACCTATCGCCCTCATGTGCGACTGTCCAGTGGCCATCTCAAGGCTCAGTCGTTGCAGCAAAATTCTCAATCATGAGGCAGCACCAGCACTGTATCGCAAAATCCATTTCACCAAAGCATCTCGCGACCTGAGACGAGGCACAGCATCTGACTACCTCACCTTCATAGCCAAAGCTTCACGTTGGTGCAACAAATTTGTTTTGAAGGGATGTGTCCTGGACGAACGGATAATCATCATGTTGCTTCACTTGACCCATCTTGTTGAGCTGCACTTCAACAGCTGCACTGTACAGGATGACTGGCCTGTTCGAGCCCTCAACCGTGTCCGCATTCTCCACGTCACCGAGATAAAGTGGGATTGTATTATGACGGCCTGGGTGCTGCTGTCTTGTCCCAGTGCGACGGAGGCGACTTTGATTTACGCTGGAGCAACCTATACGCCAGGTAGCCATTGTCTCTGGATGGCTGATTCCCCTGAGGTTGAACCTGGAGAACCAGGACGTCCAAGTGGACCTGGGTTGGGGCTCCTTCGTATCAAAGTACATGTCGATTTTCAGGAGATTTTTCTGGAGGCAATTGTGGAATCAGGAATTGTTCTGGGAGGAATTATGCAGCTGAAGATTGACATCTGGGGACCTCCTTCAACAGCGACAGGGTCTGAGCTTCCCAATATCATTGTTGCACCCCGGATTTTTGAAGACTTTACCAACCTGTCCCATGTTTCCATTGTCACCAACTGTGAGTACATTTCAATAGATTTCGATAGCTTAAGCTGACATTGAGGAAACAGATACCTTTGTTTTGTCCAGCCTGGTCAATGTTCAGTCATTGGTGTTTGCAGTATGACCAGCACGCATCACCGAACTAGTCACGACAATGAGAGATTTACCACTGTTACCAAACCTCAAGCAATATCTGATTAAGGTCCTCGTCCATGACCTGGATCCGGTGCAGGACCCAGAGGATTGGGGTCGACTGGACGAACGTATCTGGTCTGACAAGAGAAAGCATGTCGCTCCTTGTGGTCGAGGTGTCATTTTCAGGCACATCCTCCAAGGTTCACGACTCTCTAGTGCTCATCAGGACAATTGGTGGCAATTCTTTCACAACCAAGCGTTGTACAGTAGCTCAAGGCAGGCAAAGATTTTAGGGTATCCGATATAGGCAGATACAGCGCTGGTGTTCAGGGATTGAGACGTTGACTGAAAATATTATCATGCTGCAGATCGATTTGAAAGTGGCCAAGCAGGACAGGTGAATTCTGGCCACGAGAAGTGGCCAAACATCTACGACATATGCTTGGCTACTTTAGCGGTCGATAAGGACACTCGAGACAATATACAACAGCAGAATGCTCAAGACCATGTGCCATTGTGGCTCAATGGACAGACCACCACTGTTTTCTTAGTAAGCCTTCCTCGCCGGCTACCGTGAGGGTTTGAATCCCATTGTCATTTTTTTAAAAGTTCCTCTTACTTATTTATATCTGTACACCATTATATTCCAGTGAATAGAATGAGATAAAATGCACTAGATTTCAAGACATTATTGGCAAGGAGGTGGCACTGGCATTGCTGGACACAGTGGCAGACATTTTTTGTCAATGCTTGGCCACCAGGGTTGCCAAGCTTGGTGGCCAAGCAATAACTTGCCAAGTGAAACAAATCCGTGTGCAAGTACCCATTGTTTGCAGTGGCCAGACAAAGTGGCCAAACAGAAAACTGTTGAATTCTACAGTGCCTTCATTCAACACATAAATTGTTCTATTCATTTATTTAAAGCGCCTGTAGACCTATCCTAAGCATCAACATAACCTCCACGGAAATGTTGTAAATCTGGACGGCTTCATCCACATTCTGAGGAGGCTCATAATGCTGGAAAAGACTGATCGTGCAGAACCAAATTCTCTCGCCTTCACTCTTCAACTCAAGCCGTCGCTCGTCATTCTCCTCCCATTCTCCCCAGACCTCAAATCCCCCGTCTTGGATTTTCCAGACCATCATGTCCTGCTTGACTTTGTGGATGGTGGTGTACGCCAGAGATTCCTTGACTGCAGCCGACTGTTCAGTATTGAAGGTAGTAGCTTTGGCAGCCTCTTTCTCCGCTTTTTTGGCAGCCACAGCCTTTCGACGCCTCTCCCTTCCGACCCTCTCATACCAGGAATTGGCATCCTTTTGGCGCTGGAGACAATTACTGGTGTTATTAGGTCATTTTTTGGGTATGAAAGGAGATAAAAAGTGCTCACTTGTCGTAATATCGTTCATATTTGCTCATTTTCCCTTCTGGCTCTTCAGGTAAAGCAGCTCGAACATTGGCTGTGAACTTTTTGGTTGTGGTCGACTTTTTGGCGGTGGCAATGCTTTTGGTCGTGGTTGGCTTCTTTGAACGAACAGGCTGCAAATCAGGAGGCACAGAGGAATGAGAATGGCCCATTGAAGGAGCACAAGAAACCCCAAGAGCTCGTGATTGAGCCATTGCAGCACGCGATTGAGCCATTGCACTGGCTTTGGTTCTGGCCATGGTCGTTCGAACAGAGAAATTGTTGTCACAGTAACAATCATGAGCGCACTGTGACATCGCGACGTGGCCAAGCGGTGGCCAAGCAAAATGTTCATGCGTCTGTCATTGGCCAAGCAAGTTGGTAAATTGAATAGAATTTCTGTCTATATCAAGAGAGGGTTGGTTACCCAAGTATTTCTCCATGGAAAACCGTGTGGGGAGCATTTTGGCGGTAATAGTGTCGCAAAATTGTTGTTACGGGCAACTTGGCCAAAAATGCCTAATTTTACGGACAACTTGCATATAAAATCGGATTTGTCGGACAACTTCAATAATTGAATTAGCGGAAAACTCCAATGGTCGTAATATGGCAATTTCAGATTTGGGGAACTTCAGAATGGAACTTCAGAACTGGGCAACTTCAGGATCGGGGAACTTCAGATTTGGGCAGTTTGAATTTAGGGCATCTTGAAATTCAGTTATCGGGATATGGAACTCGGCGCTCGTGTCACTCACCGGGCCGTCACACGATGTGATGGGCTTGTCACTGTCCCGAACCCCCTGATAATGATTCCTGCTGTGGTCTTGGGGTCTTGAGACTCGAGACTTTGAAGAAAGAAACAGGTTCCTGTGCTACTTGCTGAAACCCACTCAATTTAAGTCAAACCAACAACCCCCAGGCATCCTTGTGTCAAGTTTGAGCGCCACACTTACTGACATATGTATGATTGGCAATCTACAAGAATACAGCCCTTAGATCATTTTCATCTACTGTAATTCTGTTGGAATATCACTACAAAGGTCCAGGACCACTCAGACATGAAACATTGAAACACAGGAGACTTATTTCATTGTGGCGCACACCAGTAGTCTGTAGAGTGACGGGTATGACCTCTCTCCTAAAGGGGAAGATCCTGCCGAGGCCGAAGTCGCCTGACATCTAGTATAAGTTTCAAGGTGCCCTCGCCCAGCTGACCGTAAGGCACCAACCCTGAAACAAAGGTCTCAAATTATCCGTCATTTGCTTGAAGTTGTCCGTAAATCTGACCTCGAACCTTGAAATTGACCTTTGAAGATATCCCCAATCTTGTAAGTTGTCCGCTTTTTGGATCAATATTTGTCTGAAGTTGCCCGAAAAAAGGGCCAAAAATGCCCCAACCTGCCCAAAAAACATTGGGATTTTGCGACGCTATTACGGCCATAGAGCATCTCTGGGCTTCACAACCTCATCGAGCCAACACCTCTGGGTCGGAACATTACCTGCAGCTAACCAGCTTGAGTTGAAGCGCTAAAGGTATTGGAATTGCCGGCTCAATTCCTCTTTCATGACAGCTTGACGTCTCGCATAGGCGTTCAGACCCTCCGATAAAGCGTGATCGACCTTGCGGTGGTTTTGCTGTCCTTTCCACCAATTGGCCTGCCAGGAGAATGTCTCAAGAACACGTCGCATCTCCTCAATCAGAAGCACAAGTTCTTCGCTCCAGCGATTAGCTCTTGCTCTGGCTCGAAGCCATTGCAACCGAAGCTCTGGAAGAGGGTCAATTCTCAGAGTCGCTGGTGAATCAGAAACATACCATCGTGGACTGCAGCTTCATCTGTATCAGCAACACCTGGCATCTTCCAGATCCATGAGAGAGAGATATCTTTTTCACCGGTAACACGATCAGCAGGCAATGGCCGGACATCCTCATCAGCCAGAGGACGGAAATGTAATTTCCAAGAAACGTCTTTTTCCAAGAGCAAGGCAAGGGATCCAAGTGCCTGGAAAGCAATCAAATAACGCTTCTTGAACCCCTGAATCTTGTTCTCAGCATTGGCGACAGCTTTCATAGACCGGGTGTTGGCAGCAACTCCTGTGATATTGGTTTTGCGCTCGCGGAAAAGATAACCCTTCAGTCGGAGAAAAGTCCTGACAGCGTCCAAGGCATCATTGGCCTGAGCAGTTCTGAGCTTCCATTCAAACTCCTGCAATTCCGAGGAACAATGAACCCGTGTTCCAATGTTGGATGGCAGCCAAAGACCCATGTCGAATGATTTGTTGTCAATGGCTTTTGAGTCTTGATCCTGGATTCGAAGGAGGTTGGCTCCAGGGATGTAGAGAGCTTGGACATTGAACCAGGAAATGATTTTCCGCTGAAGAGAATTTGCTCGCCCCTGAACCTGACCTCGCTGTTGCGCAGTCGCATGTGGGCCAAGAGCTGTAGCTTCCTCCCTAATACGCATCCTGGGTGATTTCGAATGAGCTTTGATGAATGGCATGAAGGAATTCCCCATACTGTTGTTCTTCAAACTCCAAACCCATCTGAATCATGGCGCTGGGTGAGATATCGCTGCGAACAAGTCCAACATCATTTTGCAGCGCTTCGGATTCCGCTTCCAAGAGCATGAGGCCTACAGCAGCTGCGGTGGGTGCTTTAAAACAGTCAGCAGAAGTCAAGAATAATGTAAAGGCATTATTGGGCTTACGTCTAGCCCTCTGAGCATAAGGATTGGGAGCCATGTTGTCCTCTTCATAGGCCTCAACTTCTACTTTCCATTGTTTCAAAGTCTCCGGTTTATGGCCAAGTTCAGTCTCAGCAAGCTCGACTGCAGCGGATTGCGCTCTAGGGATCGCCTGATGAAATTTCCTCAACAAAGAGCGACCTTAACGGAATTAGCATAGACTTTGACGATAGCGGACACTGACCCATTCCTGTGACCTTTTGCCAGTTATGGAAGCCTATATGATCCTCGATGGTATCCCGCCAAGAGCCTGGACCCATCTCCTTGATACTTCTGCCCAGCCTGTTCAGCCATGACCACCCACGTTCAACAGCTTCACCATCAGAGCAACCTGTCCAACGAGTATAATTGAAATTGAATGATTGCCAGCATTTTTCGATATGCGCTGGAAGATGAAACTTTGGTACAGTCCATGTAAACCTGACTTCCTTTGTGTGTATTCTGGAAGGAATGTCGGAAAACTGGGCCTCCATTCAGCAGTAAAAATTGATGCTGTACTGGCACATGATATCATATGACATCATGATCCAGTTGAGCAGCGTCATCCAGAGGCTCATCCAGACGATGAAGTCGATATTGATATACCTTAGCAGTGGCATCGTCAAATAATACACGCCTTTTATAAGATATCCATACCTTTCTCCTTTTTGAAGGGCCGCCACTCCATTTGGTCGCTTCATTTCATGGCGAGTACAGTCGACAGTTGCGAGTCCGGTCACCTTGAGACCACGGACCTCCTTACAATCTGCCTTGTTTATGGCGTCATGGGAAACACATTTGCTCGGCTGTGAAAGAAAAGAATGTTTTATCAGCTGAAGAAAGATTGCATGAACAAACAGCGTACAGATTGTTTGACATTCTTGTTCACTTCCAAATATGCTTCATAGCTTTGCTGCTCGACAAAGTAAGCGTGGCCCTGACACAATCCAGGATCCTTCTCTTCCGATGAGACGTCACGACGTTTAATCTTGAAATCAGCATCATTGCCAATAAACAGACGATAAATCCACCTGGAAATGATAAGCTTTTACAACAAGAAAAGTAGAAGCTGACCCATTTTCCTGCTCCAGTGTTTCCCAACCCTCGGGCAAATTTATTCCGGTTTGGGGGCAGGCCGGACAAATCACCGCACAGGCTCCTAGTTTAGTTTTATCGACTCCTTCAGGATCGTGGGCTCGGCCTGCTCATTTGAGCATAAGCAGCCATCGCCATTGTCTCATCATACGTCGAAGCTCCTCTTGACGACTCTAGAATGCAAAAATATCACCAAGGAAAAGTCACAACCCAGGAAACAACTAACCCTGATGTCTTTCAATCCTGTATTATCAGTCAAGGCCTCAAGGACCTTGTAGTACTCGTAGGACGTTTCTTGAGAAGAGTAGCTGTGAGCGAGACCTTCATCCAAGCATGCAAATGTTGCAGTAGTGTTGGGCAGGTCCACAGTCGCAGGGTATAGACGGTGTCACAATAGCTGGGTTGCATGATCTGGGGCATTATTGCACCCACAAAAGTCAACCTGCACCTCATGAATCCCATTCGAATGCAAAAGAATGAATGATTTGGTTGGTTCCGCTCTGAAACACCGAGATTGACACCGGGGGCAAAAGCGGTTCCCCCTGTTAAGTTCCCCTTGTCTGGCCCTTGTCTGGCCCTAATTTTCACATGTTATTTATAAATTCATCAATCAATGATTGACAGTTACCATTTTGAGCGAACAATGGGCGGCTGTTCAATCGGAGCTAGAAACGCGCACATGCGATGGACACGTGTCAAGCCAATGACATATCCGATCATGATGAGAGCCGCGTGAGATCCCCATTTCTTTGTCCTTTGTTCTCTTCTTTTGTCTTCTCTAAACCATTTCTGATTCTTCTGCCTATTCCAAGATTTCATATCTCTATTCATCACATGTCATCATCCAGGACTGGCCAGAAAAGGCCCCGTTCAGAGCAGAATGATGGCTCAGGGCCTTCTAGTTCAACTGGCCCCCATTCAAAGAAGCAGAAACAGAGAAGGGCTTCAAAGGAACCTCAGACCAGAGAACAGGCTAACTCCAAGCCTTTGCATCTTGAAAGAAACAGGGTTCCAGAGGCAGCCCGGGGTATGAAGGTGCATGATTTGGTCTTTGGTCTATTTTTCTTTGTTGTGCTAAAACAAACCTATTTGTCCAGTCTGCTTTGGAGTTGCATGTCAGGCTTCTCTGGAGGGCTTATGAGCCTTCAGTTGTTCCCCTTCCTCCTACTGCTGAGTTCAAGCAGAAATTTTCTGCCCGCTTCAAAGATTTGAAGTCAGTTGAAGAGCGGCGTGGTTCTGGACCAACAGTCATTGAGCGTGCATCATCTTACATGCTTGATTCACTGCGCCATCTTCCTGCTAAAGGTAAGATTGCCAGGGGTCTTCGTCGACTCAACCACAATCATATCGCAACTATCTTTTCCTATCTCGCCAACTATGCTTTTACTGCTTGGACTGTCGATCTTACAGAGACTCCGACCTCACTCTGGAATATTGCATGCAAAAATGTTGCTATCGATTCATTCAAGCAGGCTATGGCTAGTCATGCCTATGCTTTCCTTTCACCCAATCATGACTACCTCAATAATCAACTTCTCCTTTCCACAATCTACGATCAATTTGTCTGGACGTATATGAAGGGTCTTCATGAGTTGGAGCTTAGGGAACCTGGTGGTGCTGCTACCAAGGCCATTCATGGGGATATCTATAAGCGTCGCAAGGCAGTATGTGATATTGTTTGATTCTGGCTCAAACTGATATAGTTTATAGATTGCAGACCAGCGTGCACAGTGGGCACGTAATGAGAACTATCCTGACCGCATTTGCGATCAACTTGCTGATACCAACTGCACATCTGAGGATGAGAAAGTTGGTAATGATTTGATCATCAAATCCAAGCCTGGCTGCTCTCGTAGTTGGACCGACTTCAAGGCAAAGATTGATACAAAGGTCATTGCCCAGAAGGAGCTCTCTGGTCACTCTGCTCAGGCCAAGAAGCTTCGTCACCGTGGTCAACCTGGCCCTGGCATTCCTCAGAAGCGTGGTGAGTTCAACCGGCTTCCCGATCCTGATACCACAACACTCGATTTCTTTGATGTGGAATACTTCAACCAGTTGCCTATGCAGCTTCGATATCGCTACACCAACTGTCCAGTTGCACTTCCAGAGAATGACTCCTGGTTTTTCAATGAGGATGGAGCGAAGGAGGGGCGTGATTGGAAAAGGATGTCAGACAAGAAGTTCATGAGGAAGTATGGGGCTGCTATTGTGGAGAAATTGGGCTACAATCTCCCCACTGATGATGATATGGCTGATGCTGCAGCAGAGAGTGACGAGATGGACGATGATACTAATTAATCATTCTAGGTAAGATTTAGTATGCATATCCCTCCTTTCTTCTGTCTGCCATTTTCTTCTGTTCAATCTATGATATGTATATGTGTATATGGAATATGTGGCTCTCAATATATGGATTATGTCTATGAAAATTTGATCTGACTGTTCTTGGTTCAAACTTGTCTTGTCATATAAATGGATCAGAGAATATTTTATTATAGAAAGGCATATGAAAAATACTACAACATGTATTCAATTTCGACCCCGGTTCAGTGCACAACATACTACAAGAGTTTTGGTCTTGATACCATAGGTTCCCTTTGGTCGTTCCCAAGCAACAACATGTGAGATAATTTGTTGGACATCAATAATATCCTGAGTCCCGCTTTCTTCAGCATTGAATATTTGAATATCAAAACGAGGAAATTGGGTATATGGTGCCTTCTTCTCTTCAGCTCCATCAAGTGATTTGTGTTTGCGAATCTGAAGAAAAGTGTGCAAAATTCCTTTGAATGCAGTCTGCCAGATGTTTTCAATAAATCCAGTGTGTTTTATATCTCGGTTGCAATTTGCATAAAATTGCACTGCACTATTTCCAGGATGAGATTGCTTGCAGCTATATGTTCGCCCTTGGAAATGAATATCTGATCGTGAGCGAACTAGTGGTGGAAGAATTATCGCATTCTCTGGATGATTTGCCTCGAGATGTGATCGACAAGATGGTTCAGTGTGACGAACATGTTGAAGGAGACTGTCATAGTTGTCATCAGAGAGAATAGAGGCTGCTGCAAGATGCTGTGCTGCTTGTTCTCCAGTAAGTAGCTCTCCATGTGGTGAAATATCAGGGGATTCAGGATCAATAATCTGTGCGAGTTGGCCTAGAAGTGGGTTTTTGGATGTCTGGTCCTTGAAAAAGGCATCCAAGCGGCCTCGGCGGCACATTTGCTGGAACAGAGTGAAATCCATATCATCTAAGATCAATATCAACTATTAGTTATGTGCATACATCACACAATGGAGAGAGGCTTACACATGTGCTTATTTGTATTAATATGCTGAAACATGCCCAGCAGTCGTTCACCAGGAAATTCGCTGAGAGCAGCCAATGGGCCCCAATATTTGAGAAGATCACTGTTATGCATGGCATAGTGGTGGTTTGGTTTGGAGTGATAGTTTGGGAAGATAATTTGCACACTTTGTCGATATTTAATGTAATGATCCATGTAAGCATCAGCCTCTATATCTGATGTAGTGAATGAGGCAATGATATTGGTAGATGCAACTGCATCATAGAGATTTTCCAATAGAAGCTTCTCTGATGGCCCAGTGGACTCACTATCAAAGAACCACATTTCTGGAAGAATGATAGGAAATATGATTGTGAACAGAATAAGAAGCTCATTTGCTTTAAGCGATCCATGTGTAGCTTCACCCAGATTTTTAGGAGGCCGGTTGACATATGTTGGAAAGGGGATATTGCTGATACATGCACGAATTGTTCCGAGCTGAGATGACGAGAAATTGAACATTGCCCCAAATGGCAAATAGTCTGAGCTGCCATCATCGACATCCATATTCATATCATCATCATTAATGTAGTCATGGATTGTTTCTTGATCATCTGAAACATTGGTGGATGGCGGCTCTGAGCCTTGACTTTGAGATTCCTGCCAAATGTTGAAGTTGACAACATCCATAGCATGAGTTTCTGACTCATTTATAAGGTCTTCCAGCTCTGTATCATAATCACTCTCCTCTCCATGAAGTAAATCCTTGCCCTCTTCATTATCCCTGTCAGATTCCATTGCTTTCATTCGCTTGACTTCTGCAGCAGTCCGGCCAATGCCATATAAATCCCGGAGATGGTATTCAAGAATACCCTCAAGTGTATTATGCATGAAACCAAGAACTAACTGGTCGACAGGGCACCAGTAAGGCAGATCGTGAAGTGGTGTCCAGCGGACTCCATTTCTACTGGCAATTTCACTACGTCCTTTCTTTGTCTGGCAGTCTTTCCACTCTTGGACTGCAGCCTGGACCTGATCATTGGTACGCTTGTTCCAATTCTGCATGGATAGAGATTCTCTGTCCTTCAGTTTGCAGTCACAGAAAGTGCAGAACTCAGTTGCAGAATGACCAAGAAATCCAGTCACTTTGCGGATGGCCAGGAGATCTGCAATAATCGGACAGATACAAATTCGAATGTTGATTCCATCCTGATGTCGATATGTTGGCAGGACCTTCCCAATCCAAAACTCACCCAGAATGTCTTTGAATGGAGCCAGAATATGTGATATTGTAATAAAGCTTGGCTCATTTGGTCCTGGGATGAGACCAACAATGAAGACATTCTCTGGCAAATGACAGACATTGGAGGGCAGATTCAGGCAATATAGAACAATTGCCCCACATGAGATAATCTTCCCTAAAATTAATATAAGATAAAAAGAGAGCAAAACATCTAGCAAAACATACCAGCAATTTTATTGGTAAGGGGATTAAACCAGTCAACATATAAAGCAAAGGTGAGATTTCCCTGAATGAATCGAAAGTCTCCAAGCTTCCGTGCTGCTGGGCTATCCCAAAACCCTTTCATCTGTGGCTCTGCTGCATGTGTATAGGACTTGTTGATAAGATCCTCAATGCCAGGTCTTCCGAGAAAGTATCGGAGCCAGGCCTCCAACGATTGCATGGTATAGAGTTGGCAAGGAACATCTTTGGTACCAGAGCGCAGCCTCCGAGTCATGTAAAGGGGCATGTTGCACATATGCGCCCTTCGGGATTCTTTCCATGTACATTGTCGAGGGCCATTGTCAATGAGAGGATATAAAGTGAAGCACTTTGGGCATGACATTGTCCGTGTAAAGCTGGGGTTCAGAGTACTGGTGCTGAACACAGTGCGTATATCTTTGGGAACAATGAATTTTGGAGATTTGATATGATCAATGCCAGCTGCATGTAGAATGCGAGTGAACAAGCTGGTAACAGCATTGAGAATAAGCCCCAAAATGCACAGTACACGATTTGTGTTTGCTCGACTCATTCCAGCATGGAGATAGAGCCAAGCAGCAAGCATAACACAGAGTTGAACAATGTGTTCTACTTCAGCTTTAATATCTAAACCACTCATTGATTAACATGTAACATGACTGATAACACATCAACCCACCAAGAGTATTGGAGCTAGAAGGTAGCTCATCTGACTCATCAGAATCATTTTCCCCTGCATCGGGATGGGTATCTGGCTTGCGTTGTCCATCTGCTGTTTCATGTCTAAGACGAGTTGTTGGTGTTACTAAACGCCCAGGAGATCTTTGGCCCTGATTCCAGCATGTGAGCTTGGAGCAGTCAGAGCAAACACAGACCACCTTCATGGTGGAAGGAGGGAAAGATGATCATTCACTGCAAAATCATTTGATTTATCATTATGTAATGTACGTGTGATTGTATCCCACAGCTAATCATATCCCCATATCAAATAAATTCTCTCTCTCACGCTGTCATTGTGCCGGTGATCCGCTGTCAGCTGTGAACTAGGGCTAACTTGGGGCCAGCCAAGGGGAAAGTAACTCGGGGGAAACTCGTTTGCCCCCGGTGTGATTACTGTGTCTGAGCTGCAGCCTGAGACCAAGGGATTTCAAGGAAACCCTGTAAAAGAAACCGAGAGCCAGGTCCCAACACTGACCGTAAATCAGGGCATGTAAAAAGGTAATTTAGATGGCTCTTACCTCAATTATGTGGACTGGTCTGTCACGGTGCTGTTGACAACGCATAGTTGACAAAAAAGGCTGCAGCTGAAGCAGTCCTTGCATCGAAAAAAGCCCTTTGCGGAATTGCAAGACGTGCATGTGGTTTGCTCGGTAAAGTCACCACGGCCATCCCATCGACAAGCCTCATCCAAGAACATAGGAACCTTTGTCTTCCATCGGAGCATGACATCGAGTCGTTGGCGCTAAAAATGAATTTGACAGATTAATGCCGGTTCTGTCCAATAGCAGGAGCACCTGCCTCTTTCCTGACTTCTTCCCTCTCTTCCTCTTCAGCGTCTCCAATCCAGCGCTCCTCGAAAACAGTTTCTTGCTGGTCCTGCACGAATGATTCATCAAGGAATGCCAGAGATGGCTGAGCGACAGATTCTTGATGTTTGGTATGCGAAAAAGAGATGGAGCCATTGGTCCTGATTGACCAGTTCAGAACGATGGAATGGATGACTCTCTGGGGTACTGCTTCTTCCTCATTGTATGTCTCAATGAGAACTGTGCTTTTGCGTTTGCGCTTGGTCATCGCTGCAGTTTGCAGTTGGCCACATGAGTTTTGCCTGACCATTGCGAAAATCAAATGCTCAATCGAGTCAATGCTAATAATTATTTGTCACTGGGCCCAGCCAAGGGATGTCATATCCCTTCAAGATGGCTACAGTACAATGGGTTGATGGTGGAGCTGTTATCACGGGTCTCTCCCACTTTGCAATGCTACTGTATTGCGGTCAGTGATGGTTCGATTCTGTTCATAAATTAAATATAGTCTTTTGGATTTTCAAGCGAAAGTGTTTTGTGTGTTTCTCTTTTATTATTGGGTCATGTCATGATGTTCTAGTCTAGTTCTGACAGTGCCCATCAAGCCGTAGCTTGGTTTTGATGGCACATGTTAATCACGTGTAGCTTTGAAACTCTGCCTCCATCATTAATCAAAATCTCTTTTACGCATCTCAGGCACGATTTCTGACCTTTCTTGACCTCAAATGGCTCCAGAAGTCACCAAGGAGCCATTTTCCTTTAGATCCGAGATGGAAGGCTTCCACCAGGGCTTGGGGTTGGTGGAATTGGAGTCCGTCTAAGGGGATGTAATGGAATTATTGAGCGAGACGGTGTTGAATAGAAGGTGGCTGGAGAAATTGGCTCCTGCTGAGACTGTGATGGCTGCTCCTTGGATGGTGGAGGAAAAGAATAATGCCATGGGTTCATGGGCTTTATCGAGAAGGCAGTCAATGACGCGCCCTGCCAAATGCGACGATACACGTGACATAAAATTATATAAGCTTTGTCTATATAAGGAAATCACCTGAGCTACGGTTTGATAGGCGCGTTTAAAATCAGACTCTATATTAGTAACGACTTTCTTACGCTATAGAGGCTGACTCAGGAGACTAATGATGTTCTACTTTTTCTCTCTCACATTGAAAAAAATCTATACTTGTCTCAATGTCCAGACCAGATTTTCAGGGTAGGCTGTCAAATCGTCACTATCCCAACGTAAGCAGTCTTTTCCGCCCCAACCACCAGCCCTGCCTAATACCTTTCCTTCCAGCTGGACAATCTCAGAGCTCTGCTCTTGTCTCACCCAGGCGATTCTATTTCTGCAAACCTGAACCATTTCCCACATCTTTCACGCACCAATGATCCTCCAGCGGTAGCAAGCATTCCTGCCATCCAAGCAGATATCTCTGTTCGTGAGAAGGAGATTCAGATCATGCAGGTGGATATAGAGCAGCTTCGCGCAGCCCTGGACAACCATGAATTCTGGAAGTCGCTGGCTGAGCAAGCTCTTGTTGTTCAGCGAGCTATTTTCCATCCATTGCGGTGATTTCCAGTGGAACTCCTTCACGAAATCTTCATGGCCTGCTTGAATAATTGGAAAGCCATGGGACCCAAGCACATATACCTATATGGGCAACCAGATTCTCCATGGACGCTCAGCCAGGTATGCCAATCCTGGTGTCAAACCTGCTGGTCCTTGCCATGTATCTGGTCGCTCATCAACGTCGACCGTATTCTCCCAGAGGAAAAGCAGTTGATGATCCTGCTAGAGCGATCTGCATCCACTCCCCTCGACATCTCCATAACTGACCCCCATCCCTTCATGTCATTGCAAAATGGGCGTCTCATGAATTTACTTATTCCATCAGCACCCAGATGGAAAAGTCTCCATCTCAGCATTGCCAACATCGGAGCCCTCAGGGCCATTCATGGTCATCTTGACAATCTCAAAGAGCTCAGCATCACATTCGCTTCTACAGGCGACTATGTTGAATCATTCACCATGTTCGAGCTTGCACCAGCTCTACAAAGCGTCGAGATCAGCTACCCTGTCCTTCAGGATGGCGACCTCGCAGAATTGCATCTGCCATGGTCAACAATCACCCATTATACGACAGATTCCCTTTCCGGAGACCGTCGGCTCGTGGTGCAGCTCCAGCTGCTTGCCCTTTGCATCAACCTTGTTGAGGCGAACCTACATGAAGTCACCAAATTTGCAGTGGAGAGGATTACCGAAGGCGCCATCTTGCCCAGCCTTGCTGCGCTGTCCGTGTCGACACTAGAGGCCGGAGATCTGGCTCTGCTTTTCAGCAAGCTCAATCTCCCTGCTCTGAGTGACCTGTATTTGGACTGCTGCGAGATATGGAGTGATTCCGACCAGAACTCTATCAGGTCCCTCGTAGCTAGGTCCAAATGTACCTTGCGTTCAGTCGAGTTCCGCGCTCCGGTTTTTGACATCGAGGATTCTCTCTTCAACTGCTTCACCGAATCCCCCAGTATCACAGATGTCACTGTCTCCGCCGCCGCCAGTGCTGTTTTGGACTTGCTTCACTGCATAGACAACAGCGAATCACCACTGATTCTCCCAAACCTCACCTCAGTCACATTCGCCTGGCAGACCGACTCTGACGCTGATTTCATTTTGGACGATATCCTGGATATGGCTGAATCACGAGTGTCGGCGTTGGGCTGCACCACATTCGCAAAGGTTCAGATTTCAGATTTCCTATGCCATGGGAGGTGTGTTGAATCCTCTGTCATGGCTCGGGTGAACCAGCTGCGCAAGGCTGGTCTTGTCTTTATTTTCACTGAATGAGTGAGCGTTTGCTTTTTCATATTCATTGCTACCGACAAAGTCGTTTCATTTTGTAGATACTTTGAAGGATTACACATGCAAGTAGATTCCCAATTTTTCAATAAATGTATGTCAATGTGCCACTGCAAACGGATGGATTTCAGATTAGAATTTTGTCGTCAAAGTGGCCAAGCATATATATCCTGGCTTGGCCACTTTTTCTGTGCTTGGACAGCTTTGCGCAATCCCCAATTGGGCTCAAGTAATCATGGATCTGTCGAAGAGATATAAGAGAAAGAAAAGGAAAGATACAATGAGATTATATACCTCAAGATAATCCGAATTCAAAGGTGCCGCTGATGTTGAGGGAGGAACTTGTGTCATTGAGTTTGAGGCGGAAGAAGTGGTCTGCAAATTGATTAGAATTGGTTAAAACAAAATGCTGGGGAGAGAGAGAGATAAAAGCACGAATAGAAGAACAAAGAAAAAATGAATAAAAGATGAAAACACACCTGTTTTCCCTGAATCTTCCCGTCTCTCAGACATCCCAAAGCCTCTGCTTGCTTATCCTATTCTCCCTGATGCTACTCTTCCTGTTCAACCGACACTTCTAGACGATGCAGCTTGTGGAAAACAGATCAATGACTGTAGAGGCAAGCGCAAGTCAATAATCATGACTGTTGATGGAATAAAAGCCACTGACAGTGCCCCAATAAGTGCAACTGTAAGATTTCCCATGAGACAATCAGCCGGACCGCAGGGGACTGGAGAAATTGAAATGCATGTTTAACCACCAGAGAAGATTAGCCACATTCCCAACGCCTTGGCGGTCAGTCCATGGCTATTCTTGTCTCTAGTGATTCATAGCGAAAACAAAGTCTTTGGTGCAATATATACGTGGTGATGGAAGATGTGTGGGGTGGATGCCAGGACCTTGTTACGCTGTTGGACAGACTTCACTGCATAGACAGTTCCGCCTTGGGGAGAGGAGTGGCGACGAATGAATGAATGACGTGACGCCAAAAATTTTCTTCCGATCAAAAACTAACACACGGTTGTCACGCAGGCCGAGGCTAAACAATGGCCAAACAATGGCAAACTGACGAGGCGCTTCGTTATACGGAAATGCATTATTCAATGTGCGGTTCAATGTTCCCTTTGCAGAGCCTCAAGTGTATTGCACTCTTGGAATCTGGAGCCGCCCTCTGATGCGCCAATACCCCCTTGGAATCGTCAAATCAATCGAGATAAGCGAAATCGGCGATTCCTCAAAGTCCCCAGTTGGCCTCCCAACAACTCACCCGACGTTGTCTCGATATGGCTTGACGGCACTGTCGCAGGAGACCTACTGACCTCATAATCCGGCCTGACAAACCATAATTTCTGCAGAAAGGTCTGTAATGATCACAGAGTATTCTGCGGAATGGGAGGTCTGTCACTATAGACATTTCTGCAGAAAGACAGCCTGGAGGTATGCTAGTGCAAAACCTCGGTCCTCCAACCTCGATTGAGAATCCAACCATGCTCCAGGTCATGTTTTGACGATTTGGCATGGGAAATCACGATTAGTCAAACCGCAAAGCGAGAGTAGGACAACCTAGCCTCGATACCAGGCCCTCTTCCTCGATTCCTCGTCGAGGGCCTGGTAAATTTCATTTATATCCAGGTGGTGATAATTTTGACGGCATGTTCGTAATAAAAAGTTTCCTTATATGACCAGAATCCATTCGGGGAAATCCGCTTTAGGAATTATAACCGGAAAACCACTGCCACTCACTCTCTTTTTGCTCTTGTCTTAGATTATGGGCATAAAATCAGAGCAGAAACTGCTTGCACAATGCTGTCAGGTCAGCCGGAACCTAGATATAGTTCTTTGAATTACTTCCCAAAAAGTATTCTGGTCATATAAGGCAATCTTTTATCTACCCGGTCCCATCAAAATATCACCTGCCAAAAAATTATGATATTTACTGGTCCCTCTACAAGGATTTGAGTAGAGGGACCAGTTTTCAGGTCTAAGGACAACCAACGAAGGCAGGAAGACAGCCAAGGAAGGGCCAAACCAGAATCATGATCGCGAAAAGAGCTGGCCCGAAGAGCTGTACAGTAAGACAACACCGGTAATTGAAACCCAGAACTGTAGAATCACCGGCGTTTCAAGAGAACAGGACGACAAATGCCAATGGAATCTGAGCATCGAACATGACAGCAGGACCTCTTGGAAAGCACAGCGGATGGAAAGAGCAGTTAGCTCTGGATCTCTGGTAGCCCTTTATAAGTGGCTTCGGTCTCGGAGCATCTGCAAGAATGCGAGAAACGGAGCCCATAAACCCCATATGATCGATCATGCCACAGGTAGTACCAGAGCAGTCGTGATTGATCCTGACAGGTAGTTATAGTTTACCGTACAGGATCGATCCTCAGTTCATAGACCACGTGCAATAGATTTTTCCACGGTTGAAAATTTAGCGTCCCGCCCTTCCCAAAACGGTTCGAACGCTAGCAGATTGCTACCAGATTAGATATCAGTCGAACGTCCGAATTTGGTTACCTTCGGCAATACTTCGCATGCCTTTTAAAATAAAAAATCACTGCTGGGATTTATGCCGCAGTCTAGGGGCTAGTTAAGACTGTATTTTGCCATGATTCCATGTCTTGAACACCTGATGATCCATGGTTAAACAGCTGCACTAGTGGTTACATAGATAGAAAAATATGAGAATGATTGTATGTGGGAAAATGGGGGAAATCAGACCAAATGGATCAATATGGGGTCTCTGGGCTACGCATAGATGACTAGAGTATGCCAGACAATCAAATCTTAGCCCACTCCACTGCTCGATAGGCTGTCGGGAAGCAGGCTCATCCAATAAAACTGGGTGAATCTGTCAATATGCAGGTAGGACCATATCTATGAATGTTTTTGTATATTAGGGTCATATATCTTCACAGGATAGCCACAAATCAACCCTAACTGACAAGAAGCATGTTCAGGAAAATGTCAGAGTCGCTCGGAAGCCCGGCCCGGGTCTGTTGCGCACAGATCATGTGAAATATTGGGCTCTCGAGCATGGAGGAATAGATGGATGAAGCTAGGAACATAGTACAGACATATAAATGAATTTTTTGACCCAAGCATTTGACATTTCGAGGACTTTTTCAAAACGGTCAGACGAAAGGGCTCGAAAGGGACCGAGAAATCTCTCAATCTGTGGCAGGGCCATACCTACTGAATGTCTTTGTGTATTAGAGTTATATTGGAGGCATGTGAAGGTAGTATAAGTGTTCAAAGTGGCATCGAATGACGTTCAGGAAAACAGCGGAGTCGCCCGGAAGGCCGGCCTGGGCACTTGGCGCACGAACCATGCAAAACATTTGGCTCTCAAACATGAAGGAATGGATGGATATCTTAATAAATGTAGGGAGATAATACAGTCATATAAACAATTTTTCTGGCCCAAGCACTTGGCATTTTGAGCACTTTTTCGAAATGGTCAGACACCGGGGCTCAAAAGGGACCTATTTGCATGTAAGAGGTTATACTAGATATCAATGACCCTCAAGGATATGCTAGATGGTTACTCAGAAAAATTATCTTCTGACATCCAGGGGCACACAGATGGCTCTTGCAAAGTTTTTCAATGTTTAGAGGTCCATTTCAGTACTCAGAATCTGTCAGAACCTGAGGTTTCTGTCATTGTTCAAACGTCAGCAAAACAGCCAACATTATTGGACTTAGTCCATAAAGCAGCAAAGAGTGATGTATGTCAAGATAACGAGGACTTAGACTGATTCAAAAGGATCAATTATCGGAAAGACATGTGACGATAAGATAAAGAATAGCAGCACGACATGCTTGATCCAGCACAAAGGTCATAGGACAACATGAGGCGCGGAGATTAAAGCCTCAAGGCATTTGTACACGATAACACATGGCAAACAGACAACTAGCGCATTGTAGTGAAACAGGAAACAGGCATGGAAACCCGAAGGCACTTAGTAAAGAAGGCATGGGAACAGGTTGCTAAAAAGCATGGTTGTAGGATGTTTTGCATTGTGGAAAATGAACAGTAGTCGCATGTTTACTAGTATTTAAACTGTAGTTAGAATATTGTATTCCTTAGTCTTTCAATCTCGTTTCTCTACCCACATACTTGTCTGAAAACGCCACTCAGTGCACTCCTTACCGTGCTCATCATTTTATACGATACTGAGAAAGTAGGATTAAAGTTTAAGTTCTAACATATTGAAAGACTCCCCTTCATACCTTCGTACCTCATCCTTCTCTCATTGTTGACCTTGCCTACGAGAGTGACTGCTCCGCTTCGAGTCGGGTTCCGGGACTCACAAAATATACTGGAAATTGGCGTGGCTATTGAAGCCGCCGATTTGGAGAACACTTTCGGAAAGCGACTAGACTTTGTTGAGTTTTCTTTTCATCTTTTCTTATCTCCGCTCCTCTCCTCTTCTTCTCTCTACTCTTTTCCCTTTGGACAACTCTACCCTCACTCGGGAACGTCACACGTACCGACAATCCCTTTGAGAGAGGTACCTCGCCATATCCCTCCGAGACTATCTGGACAGTCTCAAAAACTTTCACCTCCTGTTCTTCGCAGCGGATTGTAGCTGTTAGCATCAGCGGAGCTTCCACTATAGTGAACGCGCCTAGTACCTCTCGAGTAACGTTGAGTCCGACTCGGGGTCACGGTAGCATCAAGGCCAGGTAGCTAATCTTCGGAGAGGTGCCGGCGGCAGTATCAGGTGTGTCGTAGAAGACCCGGACTGTTTTCACTCGCAAAAGAAGTTCTGTATTTCCCTTCCTACCACATTTTCACCACCGTGCTCCGAGAGGCGCATCAACGAAGTAGCTGCTTCTAAAACTCAGCTCCCTCCGCCGGAAGGTTATACTCCGGAAGTCACATCATTACGTTCAGATTATACCGATCTTGAGCGCCAACACCCTCACCGGCCACTACACCAAGTGGTTCGAATTTCATACCTTCACCAATCACACCGCCTTCCTATCACATCCCTCTCCCACCAATCGAAATGTCGAAAGTCCAACTTGCCGCAGTTCCCGCCTACTTCACAGGGGACAAAAACAAATTCGACACTTTCAAGTCCCAACTCCGAAGAGATTTCGGAGCATACAAGACAGAGTTTGACACCGACTCTAAAAAGATATGGTTCACATTGTCCTTGCTGAGAAGCGAGGATGGAAAGAAATGCCCCTCAGAACTCTGGGCCCAGAATTGGGAAAGAATTCACATCTCGGAGGGAGGGGACCTCCAGAAGATTCCTGATGAGCAGGATGAAACTGAAACAAGGGATCTCACCATCAGAGATCTCTTGAGACACCTGAGTCAGTCTTTCTCAGACTCGACAAAGAAGCAAACCACGTTATTGCGGTTGAGGAAATTTTGCCAAGGAAAAATGGCGTTCACAGACTATCTGACCGATTTCGAAATATTGGCAGATGAGGCCGGGCTAAGCACGGCAGACGACGGGGCGGTTTTAATCGACTACCTCGAGGAGAACGTAAACCAGGAGTTAACAGACCCGCTTTACAACGGAACAGAAGAAGTTCCAACAGGATATGCAGAATACGTGCATCTCCTGCTCAAGGTTAACCGAAACCTTGAGAAAAAGAAAATCCGGGGTGAGAACCGGTACTCTGGATGGTTCCCGGCCCGGAACGCAAACGGGGCGGCTCGAGGAAGCCAGAACACCTCACAGGGGACTGGAACAGCCCCAAATCTTTCAAAGCCCGCTCCGGCGGCAATGGACATCGACAAGTCGTCGATGAAGAAGACACCCTTCCTTTGTTACAATTGTAACAAGGAAGGACACATGGCTCGGAATTGTCCGGAGCCACAGAAGTCCCGAAAGGGCACAGTTAATTTAAAAGCATTGACAGGGCAACTCGACAAGGAAGAGGCAGGATCTCAGATCCTGAAAGACCTCGCGGCATACCTCCGCGAGAAGGGTTTTTAAAAGGGCCGCCTGTTCTAGCCAAACAGACGCCGGCCTCAGTTACAAATAATTATGGACACTTTGAAGCACTCAGATCGGTTAGCAATAGTCCACCGACCGAAGATAGTTTTTATGTACAAGATAGTTCTCTTCGTAAAAATATACATGACTTTTTATCAGCCGAAGCTACAAAAGCAAAAGATCGAGTTGTTATTTTAAAGAAAAAGTTTATTACTAAGGAGAAGAATCAGCGCACCAATGCTTGAAATGAAGAGTGGGGTGCATTTAAGAAAGTATTTAAAGAGGCTTGGGAAGAGAAAACCTCGTCATCAAAGACCAAAAAGGGCAGTGCTGCTGCGGAGGCTCAATCTGTTAAATCAGAGGAAGCGCCTAAGAAAAGCCCCATTTTGGACGCCGCTCAGAGGCACCAAAGTGCGGAAAAGCAAGGGAAGTCCAAGCCGGACTTACTCTCGAAAGAACTCCAAAAGTTAATTAAGGAGCGAGAGAAACATCTGCACCATCGTGAGATACTAGTCCCGATTAAGCTTACCCAGCTTGAAACCAGAAAGACCCGAGCAATCAAGGCACTCTTAGATAGTGGTTGTTCCACCACTAGTATCGACAGAGAGTACGCCCGTGCAGAGGGTTTTGAAATGAAGCCGCTTCCAGCGCCTATCACAGCGTTCAATGCGGATAACACTGAAAACACGAATGGGAAAATCACTCACTATGTAGAGTGCCTCATGAGCGTAGGAGCCCACCAGGAAAAGATCAAATTCTTGGTAACCGGATTAGGAAAGACACGTGCATTTATTGGTTATGATTGGCTCAATAAGCACAATCCGGAAGTAGACTGGGATTCCCAGAAAATTACGTTCAGTCGTTGTCCCAACGAATGCGGGATGAAGGGTACGGAATTCCGGACCGGAGTGGGAGAAGATGCACCACTCAAAGAAGGAGAATCCATTCTCCTTGTTGACTTTGCTGAACACGTGGATGAACGAATAGACATCCGTGCTAAGGCAAGTCAAGCCCAAGAGATGGCCAAAGAAGCATCGAAGGGAAGAGAACGCATGACAGAGGATAAGATCCCTGAGCAGTATCGGGAATTTGTCAAAGTCTTTGCGAAGGAGTCATTCGACTCTTTACCTGAAAAGAGACCGTGGGACCATGCGATAGAACTTAAACCTGGTTCCAAAGCTGTAGATTGTAAAATCTACCCGTTATCTAGAATTGAACAGGAAAAATTGAACGAATTCCTGGAGGAGAACCTACAAAGCGGAAGGATAAGACCGTCAAAGTCACTGATGGCTTCCGCGTTCTTCTTTATCAAAAAGAAAGACGGATCTCTTCAACCGGTACAAGATTATCAGAAGTTGAATGACATGACGATCAAAAATCGTTATCCTTTGCCGCTTATCTCGGAGTTGGTCAATACACTTCGGGGAGCAAAGATTTTCACAAAACTTGACATTCGATGGGGATACAACAATGTCCGGATCAAAGAAGGTGATGAATGGAAAGCAGCATTCAGAACCAACCAGGGGTTGTTTGAACCTCTTGTCATGTTTTTCGGGCTCATGAATTCACCTGCCACGTTCCAAAATATGATGAATGATATTTTACGAGAACTCATCAATGAGGGACATGTCATTGTATATTTAGATGACATTTTAATCTTTACGGAAACAATGGAAGAACATCAGAAAATTGTGAAACGTGTATTGGGGGTGCTCCAACAACACAAGTTATATCTTAAACCCGAAAAGTGCGATTTCAAAAGCACTGAGATAGAATACTTGGGGTGCTCATCTCGCACAATTCCATGAAGATGGACCCAGTAAAGATTAAGGGCGTGATGGAATGGCCCGAACCAAGGACTGTGAAAAAAGTCCAGGCTTTCCTGGGCTTCACAAACTTCTACCGTCGGTTTGTCGAGGTGGCGAAACCACTGACACAATTGACAGGAAAAGCCGGCTTCTCTTGGGGTCATGACCAAAGCGTGGCTTTCCAGAAAATTAAAGATTGAATTAAGGAAGATGCGGTACTAGCACTTCCTGAAGATCATGGAAAGTTCCGTGTCGAGGCAGATGCATCAGAGGGAGCAATAGGCGCTGTTCTTAGTCAAGAACAGGAAGGTCAATGGTGACCTGTAGCATTCATGTCACATGGCCTATCAGCGACTGAAAGGAATTACGAGATCTACGACAAAGAGATGCTCGCAATCATGCTCGCGCTTGAGGAATGGCGCGCCATCCTTATGGGGGCAGACGAGACGTTTGAGATTCTTACAGACCACAAGAATCTTGAATACTTCAAGCAACCTCAGAAACTCAATCGCCGACAGGCACGTTGGATCGGAGAGTTGTCACAGTACGACTTCAAGCTTACACATAGACCGGGGGCCCTAAACCAAAAGGCCGACTTATTGTCAAGGCATGCAGATCACGACCAAGGAAGCAATGACAACGAAAACGTGGTGTTACTAAAACCGGAATATTTCCGAGCCACGGAGTTTGAAGTCGAGGCCTTTGACAAGGAATTGATCAATAAGATCAAAACCACGCGAAAGATAGACACCAGTGTCAAACTCGCGTTAGAAAAGTCTTTACCGGGATGGAAGCGAGAGGGAGATCTGATCTTCTACAAGGAACTCATTTATGTTCCCAGAAGTGACGAATTGAGGGAGCAGATCATTATGCTCCACCATGACAAACCGCTATCAGGTCATCCAGGAGAGTTATGCACACAAGAACTTATTGAGAGAAACTTTTGGTGGCCCCGCATGGGTAACCAAGTCAAGAAGTTCTGTGAAACCTGTGAACCTTGCCAACGAGCAAAAGCGAAGAGGTCAAAGACGGGACAGCTTAACCCGCACAAAATAGCTGAAGGACCCTGGGAGACGATATCAATGGACCTAATCGGACCCCTCCCAGAAAGCAATGGCTTTGATGCCATACAGGTGTGGGTAGACACCTTTACCAAATCTATTCATGTCGAACCCACCAATATGGAGGTTACAAGCGAGGGAATCGCAAGATTGACAAGAGACAGGGTGATCAGATATCACGGAGTTCCCCGAAAGATAATCAGACCGTGACCCTCGATATGTCTCTAAGTTCATGCGAGAACTCAATCGGTTGCTCGGAATTGAAATGAACCCGAGTATGGCATTCCATCCTCAGACAGATGGCCAGACCGAACGGATGAATCAGGAGATTGAGAAATACCTCCGGATTTATATCAATTGGCACCAATCGGACTGGGCCGAATGGCTTGCATTGGCAGAATTCAGTTACAACGACAAAGTCAATGCATCCATGAGGATGTCGCCTTTCTTTGCCGATCATGGTTATCACCCATGGAAAGGGATCGAAGGGGCACCGATCCAGAAGGACTGGAATGCACGGTGATATTGAATTTCCTTGTGGAGTCGATCCTTGAAAATCTTGCATATCTCAACAAGGGTCTCGTCATTCTTGAGGTGACCTTCTTGTGCATGCTTTGCAAGACGAAGGAAGCATGAGAGAGTATCGCCATTTTCAAGTTGATAGTGGAGATCGAATAACATTGGATCCTCGAGCATTGAAAGGAATTGCCGGCTATCAAACCCTTGGACTATTGGCCGAGAATATCGAGCACGAGCTTCGAGTATGCGTCTCTGCTCTTCTTGAGTGAGAGACTTCCCTTTCACTTTCTGTATCTCCGGTTAACCAAGCAGCACTATGAAAAATCGCAACATACCCTTTGAACGGCCTTTTTGAACACTTCATCTCTTGTCGATGCAGTACAAGCATAACACACTGAGTCACGATTTGATGTTGTACCTTCACAGGCAGACGATTTGATCATTCTCTTTTCAAAATCCACCTCCCATCTCGCTAGATTCAGGAGTACCTTGTCTACCTCCCCCCGTTCAAACTTGGTCCACTCGTCAATAGGAATGCAGAGGTTTCCATTGGGGGGAACACTGGTGTCAACCGGAGCAGTCAAATTAGTGACACGAGCATCTGTATTTGTGTTTTTTAATTCCGAGAAGTTCTTCCAAGGAAGGATCTTTCGCCAAACTCGTGCCACTAACTCGATGGACACACCTCCAAGCTTTTGCGTTGTAGTTCTGTCGATATAAGCATTGTATTTGGAGCCAGTGAGATGAAGACACGAAGTCTTATTGGGCGCAATATATGCTTTGGTTTCAGTGGGGACCGCAGGGTCGAAGATCAATGCGATAGACTTGGTCTGGAGGGAGTCAATATGGAGGACCTCGTTAAACAGACTACATACTGGTTTGACCTCCCTCTTTTCATACTGGATGTTTGAGCGTTTGTGAGGACATTCATCTTCAGAATCTTCAGAATCTGATTCTAGAGCCGTGGCTGGTTGCTGAGAAGTCAACGCAGAACCTTCTGCATCTTTACGTTTATTGAAGAAAGTGGCCAGGGTCCCGCGCTTTGGTACATTCTGATGGCTGTGAGTAGATGATCTCGTTGGAGTCTGGACACTTACGTCGCCGTCGATGGTCTTTCGCTTTCTAGTCACCAACACATTTGTGATCTGCGGGCAGCTAGCTTTGTGGTTCGTTCCAATTTTGTAGATCAAAGTCATCCTCTTCTAGAGCCTCTTCTCGTTGTGTTGCATTCAACGATTTCCTCAATGCGACTGTTTTCGGTTTCTTTTTGGGTTTGAAATCCTCAGCCACGGTTATCTCGAGGTCTTGTTGCGATTGTTTCAAGGATTTTCTTGATAAGTGTGTAAGCTAGATTGTCTGATCTCGATGATTGTAAGACTTACCCTGACTTGGGGCCAGGTCTTGCTTCAGACTCGACGGGTGAAGGCTCGGCAGTGACCGGTGTTTCATCCTCTACTGTTCGTGGCGCAATTTTGGTCTCTGGTGTCTCTGTGCTTTTCACATTGTCAAAAGGACCTGCAGCTTCCATGTCCGAGCCGAAATCGATGTTTGAAGCAGGTTTAGTAACACGGATGATGCTGGATTATTACTGTTAGTGGATATTGAGACTGGTTGCAATACAGAAGCTTCAACAATTGTCGCAAGAAGGACACCCGCATTTTTTCTTTGACATCATCAGTGACGACGTCAGGGGGCAACATTGCCTTGATTGCTGCCAAGTACATCATAACAAATAGCCCGCAGGCCCATTCGTCCATTTGACGTTGGTGCTGTGGTGGCGAATAGATTTGTCGCTTCCAGCCTAGATGCCATTCATAACTAGGTCCATCTATAACCCGGAGGATACGGTTAACAATCTTCAGAAGAAGCTACATCCCCATATATTTGATTAGCAGTATTAATTGACGATCGATATTACCCACCGGTTCCGCCCAAAATGTCGAGTGGTGCTCTGGCAGGCTATCAAGATTTCCGCCGCACTGGAGAAATCAAGGTCAAGCATTCGCGTCACCTTAACGAATTATGTACGTACAGCCGCATCAATATGCTCTTCAATGGTCCCTTCGACTTTTGCTCTCGCTCTTATATCTCCAGAAACCAATGGACCGAGCCAGGATGAGAAGATACACCATTCTGCAGCTTCACCTGCATTTTGGTACAGCAGAGCTCCAAAGGCGTCGATTAAGCAGCCAGGTATTTTATTTTCTGAACTGGCCAATGGAAGCCAAATGGAAGCAGGTCCTCGTAATCGAGTTGGATATTCCTTATACCACGAATCTCGCGTCGCACGCTGTCGTCGAGCAATGCCATGACAGTGGCAATCAAAAAATTTACAATGACTGCAACAAATTGTTCACAACATTTACCGAAGGCTGTCCAAAACCGGCCAAAATCCTCCCAGAATCGTCTCCGACCCGCAAAAAGCGGCCGGAAAATTCCCAGAGGGGCTCTGAAACCCGCAGGTTACGGCCGCCAAAATCGTGATTTTTCGGGTCTCAAACCCGCAAATTTGGCCTGCCCCAAGGGGAGTGTCCCGGTCCTAGATATGATAATGAGAGACTGCCAGCGAAGCTGTGGCTGTGACCACGTGGTATATCCCCATTGGGCTCTTTGATGGGCGTACCCACAAAATTGCTCTCTCCAACACTTTCGGAGTTTTCGCCCTCAGATTCCCAAAGAGGAAATTCCAAACAAAGTCATTTGCTCATGTGATCCTCCGGGGCCTCCGAATAATATTAATAATAAAATAATATCAACATTTACTAATGACAAGCGTGACAATTTATTTTGCCACAGACGAGAAAAAAGAGTCGTATGACGAGGGCAGGAAGATGAATTGTGGCACTGGCATAATTTCACTTTTTTTTGACTGACTCTTCCTTGGCTTTGGCTGCAGCGGCTCATTGATTGATATACCAGGCACAGAGATTGATAAATGTGGCTGTAGGAGAAAAGGAGTCGGTTGAATTGGTGGTATGGAACTCGATATGGCCAGGAGTGTAGGATCAATTACGGGTATGTAGGGAATCGGTGAAGGCATTTCCTGAACTGCAAGCTGATGATTAACTGGTGCTGAAGTCGAAGTTGATGCTGTTGGGATAGCCCTGGAAATAATGTCAGAATCAGATGCAACAGAAAAGCAACAAAAAGACGGACACATCTATTTTCCTTCGTTTAGGTGCTCGTGCATCAGGCTCTGCTTTCTTTCCACTTGCCTTGTTACCCGAATACCCATCGATATGCTTGGTGGTTTTTGCGCCTTTTCGTTTCGCACCCATGACCTGCTGGGTCTGCTGCCAGCCACCGCCCTGATGCGACGCTACGTGCTTGCGTCGCGGAAGGAGGTCCTTTTCATGGTTGATACCGATATCATTGAGGACATTGGTGAGCGCCTGGTCGAGGACTTTCAGGTTTTGTGTGATTTGAGATGGTGGTTGGAGGCGAGTACGAATTGAGAGGCTGTGGAGTTTGTCGACAAGGGAATCAACTGATATCGAGATCTCGGGGTCGGCTTCGTCGATATCATCATCAGATTCGTCATCACTGCCTGGCTGCGCAGCAACAAACTCTGCAAACTTCTCTGATGCATCGCAAACAAACTGCTCTCCTCCAGTGGTCACTTCTGATGGAAAATGAGTCTGTACAGCACAGATGTGCTTGCAGAAGTTGATTAGAGGGAAAGAAAGGCATGAGCAGTGGTATGCATCAATGTCGACATCGTATTGGTGACAGCCGGATTGTGATTTGACCTTGTACATGAGGCCAGATTCCACCACTTCGATTGAATCTTTCCCAATGGACTCGGCACATTCTGTAACTTCATGTCGCTTCTTGACCTCAAGATTTGGTCCTTCAAACCCACAATCCTGGCGATGCCTTCGTGCGATATAATAAGGAACAACCTTGTCAATCAGCACATGAAGAAGATGGTCGACATGTCGGTTCCTCTTTCCCTCAAGGAATTTGCCTTTCAGGACATGGTGCCATCTATGAAACAGGTCAATAAAGCTACTCACGGTATAAATGAGAACAACTCACGCTTCGAGGAGCATATTGGTATCAGAATCTTGCCAGATTGTTCGTCCAATGCGAAACACGGCAGACTGCATACATTTGACCGGGAGCCAATTTTTCGTCAGGTATGTGATAACACTGTCTGGTGCAACTGCCTGAATTTTGAGCCAGCATTGCTCGAATTCAACAGGGTCTGCTATGCGTATCCAGCCTTTAAGTAAGGCCCAAAGCTCCGGATAATGGGCGATAACAAAATACTGCTGCCAAGCATGTAAAACATGCCACCAACAAAGAAATATTTTTGCTGACTCAGGATATTTCTTCCGGATGGAGTTGATTTGTCCTTTGTCAAAGTCAGACATCCAATTTTCCGGAATAATGTGCGGATTACGCTGTCAAAGTTTGTCAAGGAAAAAGTCGGTTGTGACCTCTTTCGCATTGGAGCTCAGCATCCATCCTGCAGGTACACCATGGCCCCATTTGTCACGAACGACAACAGTGAAAAGGCTCATGTTTTCATAGTAAGTCGTGTTGTGAGTTGCGTCAAGTCCGACAAATGATTGACCGTGTTCTTCCCAGCATTCCTGTTGATATTCGGTTTGAATGCAAAATACAAATGCATCATCAGCCAACTGTGAGCCAGTTGGAGCTGGGTCGGAGCTAGCTTTGAAGGCAAGAAGAGACCCATCTTCTCGGCAACGGTTCACCCATTCCAGAGTCGACAGGCTGTCTTTCGCATGCATGCGAATATCCTCGGCTTCTATGCCTTTCTGAATTCGGCGAATGTCCGCCATCGTGATAAATTCAGAGCGCGTAGATCTCCGTTTGCTATCTTGCAGGTTGTTAAGGTTGGATTCTTTGTGAATATTTCCCCGAATTTCATCAAGCTGATAATTCCATTTAGTCTTGTCGCGTTGAAATAGATAAAAGCAAAAACACACCACACACTGAGGCTCAATACCCATTCGAAGCATGGCAGCAATCCGAATGCGGTCTTCATGTCGAACCCGTGTATATGGAGCATTGGCTTGGCCAGTCTGATGATCATGCTTGGCGTTATAGAATCCAAGAACACATTCAGTGTCTGGATACTTTTTGAAGGTAATGCGACAGCTGCAACCTGTCCGTTTCTGGCTAATTTTGCGATGTCGTGGTGGGTTCTTCAGATTGTATTTCTTCTTTCCACCAGAGCCCTGCCGAGAGCATACATAAATGACTTTCTCAGTCCAAGTATGCTTGTATTTCTTGCACTGATTCTGCCGAGTCTGTTTATATAGAAGCTCGATGGTGTGATTCCTCTGCATCAATCCAAGGTTGGATTTCAGCTGCTGATGCCAGTTTGATATTGTATTTGCCCAGCTGAAGGTCTTGGGCAAAAGACCCAGCTGTGGCTTGTGATTCCGACAATGACACGTCAGAAGGCGGCGAAGACACTGAAGACGATGGCGTGACAACGGGATTGATGAGGAATCGATGGGTAAATGTTTCTACAGGCGCCGATGAGACTGGCGCTGCAGGTACCGAGGAGAATGTTGGAACAGGTTGAACACGAAATTTAAATGTAGACATGGGTGCAGAAGGTGCAGAGAAAGCCAACCAGATTTCATTGTTCATTGTCCGGTCACATTGTAACACTTGTTGTACTCTGTATATCCGGATAAAACGAAGAAATAAAGTTTTTCTGGAGACGCCCGGGTCACGTGAGTAAGTTCCTATATGGGGTATATCCGTTTTGGGAAACTGAGGGCGAATAATCAAAAGTTCTCTCCAACAAACGAGCCCACGTGACCGTGGGACTCGTAATGGTTGTGTCTTGTTCATCTCTCCATCTCCTGCTCTTCTCGTTCACTCGGTCACGGTCATTCGCACCAGTGAACTTTCTTCTTTGTCTCGCGCCGTCGAGCATTGCTCTTTGCAAACGCTTCCGTTCCGGTCAACTCGCTAACGCTCGCCTAGTTCCAAAACCTCCACCCCTCGTCCAAATCCAAGATTGGCGAATTTGTGAGGGGACAGTTTTATGGGCATTATGATTTCGAGTTGGATAATACGTTGTATGTGAGTGAGACTTTCTTAAGCTCTTTGTTCTCGCTGGGCTCTTTGTGTCTACGAAGGGGCCAGGGGAGACGAAGACGAAGATGAAGACGACGAAGAGACAAAAGGGAAGAGACGAAGCATCTCGCTGCGCTCTCTCGCACCGTCCATTCGTCCGTGGTGTTCCCTAATGCCGCTCACTATCGTTCGCAGGCCTCAACTTCCGCCTCCAAGATTTGTCATGCGCAACAGACTGCGCAGTATGAGAAGATGGTGGCACAGGCGAAGGGGACTGGCAAAGACGGTGAGTCGTCTCTATCCATCCATTCTATTCTCCTTTTCTGGCTTGAGCTTGGTTTCTTTGGTGGGGTTTGGTTTGAGACGAGGCGAAGGGCAAGAGAGAAATGAGATAAAAGGGAGAGAGACAAGACGAGAGAGAAATGAAGAACCTTACACCCTTTGCCGCGTCTTTGTGACGCGGGCTGGGCTGCAGCGAGTCTCGCTCGAGAAGCGGACTGGATTGGAGAGACATCGGGCGCTAACGTTAAACGCACTTCCCTCCTTCAGTCGCTAACACCCTCTTTGTTCGGTCCCTCACTTTGTTCGTTTCGCAGGTCGTATAAGTATTCCACCCCGATTTCCTCAACTCGAACAATCCGACTCTCGGGCTTGATTATGAGGAATTTGTGAGGGGGTGAATTTCTCTCTAGGAATTGGTTTCTTTAGTACTTGGGTTTCTTTCGAGGAGTGTGGCGTCGTGTTGACGAGACTTGATGGAGAGCTTGGAGATAGTGGAGAGACCCAAGCTCATTTCATTCGCTTTCCTCGCTCCTCCGAGTCTTTCCCTCATTCGTTTGAAAACTCTTTCGTTTGAACCTCATCCTCATGCCCTCGACTTGCGCCCCCGTTTTCACAGCTGCCACTCTTCCCGAGCTATTACGAGCCGTGGGGGTATACGCCTGCGGAATGTATGCTTGTGAGTCGTGTTTCTTTTCTCTTGTTTTTCTTTGCTCGAGGCCTTGCTCTTACGAAGCTTGTCGCACTCGAAGCTGGAAGCTGTGTCGCTGGCGCTGTCATTCGGGCGGATCGCTAATGCAATTGGTTCGGTCGCTGACGCTCCCCGCAGATGGGCATCCCCTCCATCGATCAACCTCTCTGGGTTTGGATACTTCATGAGTGACTTGATCGAGAATCCGGCAGCGAAGGGTGAGTTTGTTTGTTCCTTTTGTTTTTGTTTTTGGCACTAGGACTTGTTTCTCTTGAGTTGGCTATATCTTGGTATCTTCTGAGAGGTTTTTGGTTTCTTACGACTGGTTTCTTTTAGGTCTCTTCGGCTTTGTTACTCTTTGGTTTCTTTTTGTCTCTCCGGCTTTGTTGCTTTCAAGTGCGCTCCCGGAGCGGAGGTGTCATGACGCAGAGCGGGATGAGTACGCCGGGTAGGGTATGTGGATTGCCTTGTCTTATCTTTAGTGTGGAACTGACTTGGCTTCGTCTCTTTTTCTTCCAATCCTTGCTGCGACTCGTCTCTTCATCGTTTCACTCATGTCACAGGTGCATTCCGCAGCCTCAGCGAGACAGACCTGAAGATGGTGGATGCAGCGTTGAGCCAGGTTAGTGATGGGGCGTAGATCCGGGTGAAGCGAGTCTCTCGGACGGACGCAAAGTGAGTTTGTGAATAGAAAGAAGGAGAAACGGAAAAGTGGACGAACAAGGAGAGCAAGTACAAAAGAAGGAGAGGTAGATGAACAATGAGACGAAGTTACAAGTAGATGACAAAAGAGAGAGGGAAGGAGAGCAAGGAAGCTCAAGATGAATGCATGAAAAGAATGGACATGGACTGATTGATAAAACCTTACCTTTGAACACGATGATATTTTCTTGATGTTATGATGTGAGTGCCAGAGTTGGGAGAGACACTAGTCTACACAAGTGACCTGATCCAGGGCTTCAAAACGGCTGGACGTAGCTTTGCTCTTCATGGCTTCTCCATCCCCCAACACGATTCATGGTTCTCAATTTGGACAAGATTTGAAATACTGTATCTAGATACAACCTACAAATGCTGCTACATAAGTCCATTCGGCGGCGTCCTCGGTAATATAAGAGAAACTCGGCAACATGAAAGAAATTGGGGATATCATGGAAGATCAGGGTACAGACACTGAGTACTCGTGAATGCCGCCGGAGGGCGCCCTCCGAATCTAACCCCACTGGTCACTAGTGCTTTGATTCAGTGGAACATTCATGATTTCAAATTGATTTTACTCACAGGGAGACGGCCTTTGCGCATCAGCGATAGAAAAGTGAGCAGAATTAATACCAGAATGCTGGTCTGTGCTGCCATGTGCGTGTAAATTATGTGGGGTTCAACGCTAGAGATTGATCGGGGTTCGATGACAGAGATTGATGTGGATGCTCTCATGTATTGAAGACTTGAAGGCCCCTGATGGCAAGATCAATAACTATAAAGATAAGTCATGACCTGAAACATACTATTGACACAGCAGCAGAAGCCACGAAAAACCCTTTACCATCAATTTGAATATTGTTACATGTGTTACCACAGAGGAAGTCACGGCCAATATCACCTATGGTAGTATGTGACCTGTATCACATTAGAAGAAAAAGAAAACACACCGATTTGTGTATCCTGAATGATAGTAGTGATTGCACTCTCATTTGGGTTCATGGGGGGTGCTGTTTCCTGGTCATCATCTGCAGGATTGTTGGAGTTGGAAGCCTGGTTCGGGAAACCATGGATCCGTTCCTGTAGCTGCTCCTCCAGCTGCTGCAGCTCCTCCAGGGGCAGCTGCAGCTCCTGCTGCAGCTCTTCCAGGGGCAGCTGCAGCTCCTGCTGCAGCCCCAGCCGCCGCAGCTCCTGCTCCCGCCGCAACCGCAGCTCCAGCTCCAGCTCCCGCTCCAGCTCCAGCCACTGCTGCTCCAGCCGTGGCTGCTCCAGCTGCTGCTGCTGCTCCAGCCGCTGCCGCTCCTCCAGCCGCTGCCGCTCCTCCAGCCGCTGCCGCTCCTCCAGCCGCTGCTGCTCCTGCTGCTCCTGCTGCTGCCACTCCTCCATCCACCGCCACCACCACTGCTGTTCCTGCTGCTGCTGTTCCAGCAACTGCATCTGCATGAGCTCTAATTGTCTGCTCAATGGATGGTTTGGCTGGTTTTGGAATGCATCAAGCATTCTGTTCTGGTATCGCGGTCGCTGGAATTGACATCAACATCAATAAGCGCTCTGGAGATGAATCAATCATATACCTTTTCTGCACGATCGTCAATCTTGTCTTGAGATTCACGTTTCTTCCTCGGAGGGTCATACAGGGAACCAATACCCTTTTTTTCCTTCGGAGGTTTGTGCAAGTCTCTGGAGTCAGACTTGGTCCGCTTCCCTCGACGGTCATCCTTGTCGTCACGATAATGTCTCGAGGACCGATAATCTCTGTCTGTCTCCTTGTCGTCCTTGTGCTGCTGCTGTTGACGGAGCTTGAGCCGTGTGATCATCTGAGGAGAATACTGTGATGGTGGTTGCTCAGCTATAGCTGTAACCTGGACAATAATCAAGTCGCAGAAACAACAATCGTCTCAGACTGGAACAGCAGCTTGAATGGGCGAACACAAAGAAAAGGCGAGACCACAGTGGAAGAAGACAAGTAAGTCGGGAGTGAAACGACTCCGAGGCACTGGTCTTGTGTCACATGTTTGACAGCGGCAAAATCCTTTGATTTTCCCATACTTAGCTGTATGTCTTGGAGTAGATGTAAAGGAAATGCTGTAGAATACTTGATGCACTGGATCGCGATCGAAAGAATAATAGAAGATGTAGCGTGGGATACCGAGGCCGAACTGAGGAAAGTTGCTGAGCTTCACAAGTAAGACGGGAGAAGAAAGCTTACAAGGACTGATGCACCTTCGAGGCCCAGAGGTGCTCTCGTGATCATTTCTGTCCATAGTAAAGATCATCTCTGTGGCAATAGCAAGAGGTTCGGTCAAGGTTCGAGAATTGGCACGGAAAAACAAGATTCTAGTGCTGAAGACAACAAGTAAAAGAGGTAAAAATGTGACCTGTAGCCGCGTCAAAAAAGAAATGAGATTTTGAACGTGATGTACCGTCCAACTTCCTTTTCCATAAAACCAATCGAGCCTCAGGCTCGTACAGCAAGAGGGCTTTCCCGTCTAATGGAAGAACATATGTGGGTTCGGAAGATGAGGACTAGATTGCGCAAAATAAGGCCCAGGTGATCAGGAACTGAGAGGGATGATTGTGCTCTGCGAAACATCAATGTGACCACTCTGAGAAACAAAACGGGGACGGAATTAGTCCATATTCCAGCAAATACTGGTAGCATAAAATGCACCTTGAAAAGACCTGGCGATATTCGAATCTTGCACTCCTTCGCAGGCTTCCCTTGAGCTTCATGTCAACCAACAATATTCTCCTTCATCTGAGCTCGTCCTTTCGTCTTCCCGTCCTCGTGTCATGATTGTCGGTTCATTTTCATGCTACGAAAGATATGAACGAAAGATATGATAATTTTCTCTCTCGTCTTCTCTTCCTCTCTCATTCGTGATCGGATTGTCGGTTTCATAATAAGATCAAAGTTGAATGTAATGAATCATGAAACAGCATGCATATGAATGACGCAGCGGTCAAGGGCGGGAAGGAAGTGGTGCCTGGATCGATCAAAACGTGAAGTGATGCTTGGACCAATCAAAAGCAGCACTTGTCGCACGACGAACTAACTGCGGAGACGTCAGTTTAGAAAACGAGTGGACGGTCTGAACTGACTATGCTGTCCTCCAATCCATAGCACCAGACGAGGAGTTCGAAAGCACCAGAAAAGGCAATGGCCATTCTTCCTTCTTCCTCTATCTTCGAGCACAAAACCTAAACCTCTTTTTTCTAGTGCGAAACCTCGGTCCTCCAACCTCGATTGAGAATCCAACCATGCTCCGGGTCATGTTTTGACGATTTGGCGCGGGAAATCACGATTAGTCAAACCGCAAAGCGAGAGTAGGACAACCAACGAAGGCGGGAAGACAGCCAAGGAAGGGCCAAACCAGAGTCGTGCATAATTTATCGCGAAAAGAGCTGGCCTGAAGAGCTGTACAGTAAGACAACGCCGGTGATTGAAACCCAGAACTGTAGAATCACCGGCGTTTGAGAACAGGACGACAAATGCCAATATTAATGGAATCTGAGCATCGAACATGACAGCAGGACCTCTTGGAAAGCACAGCAGATGGAAAGAGCGGTTAGCTCTGGATCTCTGGTAGGCCTTTATAAGTGGCTTGGCTTCGGTCTCGGAGCATCTGGGAGAATGCGAGAAACGGGGTCTTTACAGCATCTGGGACAAAATCAGCAGAGCCGAAAAAGCTAAAGGCGACGCATACCTTGGATATTTAGTCGGCTATAGGGACGTGGTGCTCACTGCTAATCGTCGCGAGGGTCCTCTTTGTCAAATTTTGTCGCTTTTGGTCTCGAGCCGCGAAGAAAGGAGCTGAAACGACATCAGCAGGCGCAAAAAGGGTCAGGTAAAAACAAGCCGACCTGGAGATTCAGTTGACGATGATGACGTGGTCATTGTGGTCGCGGTTAGAGGCGAAAATGAATTTGCGCGTGTTTTGATCCGCCACTCCGCTCTTTGCTGCGACCATTCTCGGCCACTGGTGCTCTTCAATTGCTTTCAGCTCCTCCTCCGACAGCCCGCTGTCATCTGTATCCAAGGATATCGGTCTGTTGATATATCGATCAGAAACCGACGATGATTTCGGCAAGACTTGGGGGACGACGGACCCTTTTCATTCAACCGACGACCGTCGTTTCCATTGAGCCCATTTTTCCACAAATCAGGATATTCTCGAGAAGCTAGAAGGTCTCGAGGGCTCTCTTGCTTTTTTCTTTGTCTTCATTCGCATCGAGCATTGCGAATGAGGCTGCTCGCTCGCAAGTTCATCCAACTCATTTCAAATTCATTCGCATGCTCACTCACTTCGTTCGCTGCTCAGTGCTCTCTCACTCTTCTAATCTGAATGACGGTTTTCGAGGCCTGCTCCCTGCTTTATCTTCCTTCCGCTCCTTACTTCGTCAAAATGCTTCCGCTCTGTCTGCGCGTCACCCTTTGCCGCTCGGCCCCACGCTCCTTCTTCGTAATGCTCACTCTGTTCGCGGTTCCAAAACCTCCATGCCTCATCCAAATTCAGAATGGCGAATTCGTACGGGGACACTTTTATGGCATTACGATTTCCAGTCGGATCACACGTTTGCATGTGAGTAAGACTTTTCTTGAGCTCTTTTGGACTGGGGAGGCCTGAGCGAGGTTGGGCTGATAAGAGGGAGATGGGCAAGCGAGACGAGAGAGGAAAGGGAAAGAGACGAAGACGAAGAGCAAGAGCAGAAAGACGAGAAGAAAGAGAACGAAACGCTGACGCATTCCACAGTTTTTCACCGCGGGCCGCTACGAGTACTGAAACAAGGGCGTCGATATGTTTATTGAGACGTTGGTGCGTGAGTGTCTTTTTAGGGGTCTTGCGTTTCCTTGCTCTTTGTCGGCGTGTTTGTTATTTGGAGTCTACATTTGGTTTGCTTCCCTAGTATCCTGGATGCTCACTCGCTTCTCCCAAATGCTCCATCTTCTTCCTTGCCCGTCTCTTCCTTATTCCCTCGTCAACACCCACTCCATTCGTGAATGCTCGCTATCGTTCGCAGGCCTAAACTTCCGCCTCCAAGAATGGCACGCGCAGCAGACTGCGCAGTATGAGAAGATGATAGCCGTGGCGAAGCCTGGCAGTGGGAATGAGGGTGAGCTACATTCTTTGATCTTATTTTCTGGGTTTCGCGGGAACTCTCCGTTGCCTCGTTTCTTTATGCCTTCGGTCGTTTTGTTTGTTCGATCGCTTTTCTCGGAGCTCGAGCAAAACGGGCTTGCCGAATTCCTTCGCTTGGACGAAGCTCGTCTCGAGACTGAGCTTTGACGAATCGCCAACGCAATTCGCCTCCCTAACCACCAACGTCTCAGAACCTCGGCGTCGGATACTCCAAATTGCGGCAGCTGGCGTTGAGGGCGTATCCGGGCGTTTTGTGGGAGGGCGATGAGGCGCCAGATGGAGGTCAGTAAATACTCTTTTTCTTTTCGGTTTCTTGGATCTGCACTCGGTCGGGTCTTCGTTTGGGGGACTTCGTCGTTGATTGTGGCGATGGACGTCGGAGCGGCCGGGCAAGATGTGACGGCAGCTCTGGAGGCGAGACGATGAAGCTGGCGAAGCTTCGGAAACAAAGAGAAAGAGAGTGTGTCGTCACAGGGAAACTTTGAGAGAAAGAAGAGATAACTGCGATGCGATGAATGAATTATAAGGAACGGAGATAGAAACTGACCCTCCTTCACAGAATACCAGACCTCGGACTACTTCAGCTCTGGATTTGGGAGGATGCTGCCGCTGTCGGTGCCTGCGAATCCGAGGTTGAGAGGTGAGATTTGTTTCTTTGGCCAGTGGTCGTTTTGTATGGAAGCGAGAGCGACAGTTTCGTTTGGAGGGAGAGTTCTGTTGTTTCCTTCTCGCCTTTCTGCTGACCTTGTTGAATGTATTTCTGCTGGACCTTGTAGGATTCGCGTCTCTGGGGAAAATGGACGAGACGTTTTTGCGGTTTCACTTGATCGGAAGACGTTTTGAGTCACTGGACGTGGAGCTGTGGTTTTTGGACGAGAGGTTTTGATTCGCTGTACGAGAGGTTTCGGTTTCTTTCGAGTTTGGATCTTTGGTTTAAACGAGTTGTTTCCTTGTTTCGTGTTTTTTTCTTCTGTCGGATTCAACCTTTGCGGTTTGGGATTGGGCCTTTACGGGTTGGGGTCCGAACTCTGCGGGTGGGGTTTGAACTCGGGAAACTGACCTTTCCGTTTCCGTTTTTCTCTTTCACGCCTTGGTCGTCTTTTTGGTTTTCCTTTTCTCTATGTCGTTTTCGTTTTGTTTCTCTCTCCCTCTCGTCTTTTTGTACCCACATAATGCTCGTCTCTTTATACTAAACTTCCCCTTATTCTTATCCTTATACTAACTAACCCATCCTTTCAGGCCAAGCCACCCCGGGCGACATCGGGAGCATCACCGAGGAGATGCAAAGTCTTGCGACGAGCGATTATAGGGGTCGAATCAAGGTGAGTGCGGGTCGTTGATTCTTTTTTGGGTCTATTGGTTCTTTCTGTCTGGGTCTTTCTTTCTTTCTTTTGGTGAGTTCGGCTGCGTCGATCACTTGATTCTATGCGCTTCATCGATAGCTTGATTCTCTGTTGCTGTGTCGATGTCCTGCAGCTCGAACCATTGTTTCTGCTGCTCGAGTCAATGTCGACGCCATTCTACGAAAGGAAGGAACGAAACTAGAAGAGTTTTGGGCTGGCACTAATTAATTCCAGGATACCAAACAGGCGCTGGGGGAACTTATGGCAACCAAAGTATCTACTCTTTCTAATTACTTTTTCGAAGAGACAGGGCTCATGGCAATGAAGGCGGTGCAGGGGTGTTAATTGGCCGAATCAGGGGGATTAGGATGATGAGTAAGTATCCTTTGCGAGTTTTCGTTTCTTTTCGTGATTTGGTTGTTTCTGGGTTACTTTGTTTCGTGTTTCTGGATCGCCTCGTTTCGTTTGTGGAGCGAGCTTTTGCTCGACGTCTTGTTTTTCTCTCCTTTTGCTTCCTTTTCGTCGCTAAGCGAGCTCGTTCGTTCGTTCATTCGTTTCACGCATTCCCTCCCAGCCCCCTCGTAATGAAAGTGCGCTCAGAGCGGAAGCGTCATGACGCAGAGCAGGATGAGTACGCCGGGTGGAGGTATGTGATTCTACTTTTGGTTAAGGGCTTATCTGACTGCTCGTAGGCGCATTCCGCAGCCTCAGCGAGACTGATCTGATGTGGGCGGATGCAGCGTTGAGTCAGGTTCGAGGCGAGTTAGACGGGGCAAACGAAGTAAGCTCTACGAAGAGGGCGATGGGACAGCGAATCGTAGAGCTGAATTTGCAAACGAGGCTAGAAAGAAGTAGAGAGAAGATGAAGAGAGATGGAGAGACGAAGGTAAACGAGATGAAAAAAAGAAGGAGAAAAGAAGAATGAAGAGAAGAGCAAAGATGAGCGAGAGGAAAAGAGAAGGAGAATGGACACAGACACTTTTGATATATACTTTTTACTTTTTGAAAGCCAAACACGATTATGTTTTCTTGATGCTACCAGGCTACGATGGCAGTGCCAGAGAATGAAGGAAAGCATTCAAGATTTGGTGGGACATTCCTCGAAGCGATGGGCCTCTGGAACAAATTTGAAGTGAAGACCATTCATGTCCCTTCTGCAATCGTCTCTCAAGTACCGCGGTTTCGCTGTCAATCCCAAGCCTTTGTTTGGGTTTGCTCTTCATGGCTCGTTCATCCCACAACACGATTCATGGATCTCAATTTGAATAAGATTCGGAATATTATGCGGATTCATTGAGCATGTATCTGGACATATTGAAGCAACATTAAAGCACATATCTGGATACAAACACTTCTAAGACTGTCCGGCAGTGTCCTCGGTAATACAAGAGAAACTCGGTATGTAACATGGGAAAAACTGGCTACAGGGGTAGGACAACAGAGGACAGCCTCCGAATCTAACCCCACTGGTCACCAGAGCTTTGATTCAGTTGGGAATCATTTATGACTTCAAATTGATTCAACCCGCAGGAGGACGGCCTTTGCGTACCAGTGATAGAAAACTGAGCAGAATTAATGCCAGAATGCTGGTCTGTGCTGCCATGTGCGCGTGAATTATGCGGCGTTCGACGACAGACATTGATTGGGGTTCGACGACAGAGATTGATTTGAATCCCTTGATGTATCGAAGACTTGAAGGCCCCTGATGACAAGATCAGTAACTATTAAGACAAGTCATGACCTAGAACGTACTATTGACCAAGCAACAGAAGCCACAAAAAACCCTTTACCATCAATTTGGATGTAATTAAAGGTATTGTGAGAGAGGAAGTCCCGGCCAATATCACCTATGGTAGTAAGTGACCTGTGTCACATTAGAAGAAAAAGAAAACACACCGAATTCTGTATCCCGAATGATGACGGTCATTGCATTCCCGTTTGGGTTCATGGGTGGTGCTGTTTCCTCATCACCGTCTGCAGAATTGTCCGAGTTGGAAGCCTGGTTCGGGAAACCATAGACTACAGAGATATAGTGGTAAGTGGCCTGTATCGCATTAGAAGAAAACACACCAATTTGTGTATCCTGAATGATAGTGGTGATTGGATTCCCATTTGAGATCATGGGCGCTGCTGTTTCCTGGGCCTCGCCAGCCTGGTTTGGGAAACCATGGATCTGTTCCAACTGCAGCCGCCGTCGCTGCAGTGGGAAACCATAGATCTGTTCCAACTGCAGCCACCGTCGCTGCAGCAGCTCCAGCTCCAGCTTCAGCTCCCACTTCAGCTCCAGCTTCAGCTCCCACTTCAGCTGCCGCTCCAGCTGCCGCTTCAGCTCCCGCTCCAGCTGCCACAGCTCCTCCAGCTGCCACAGCTCCAGCTCCTCCAGCTGCCACAGCTCCAGCTGCCACAGCTCCAGCTCCAGCTCCAGCTGCTCCAGCTCCAGCTCCAGCTGCCGCTTCAGCTCCAGCTCCAGCTGCCACTTCAGCTCCCGCTCTCGCTTCTCCCGCTCGCGCTTCTCCAGCTCGCGCTTCTCCTCCAGTTTCTCCAGCTGCTGCGCCCACTGCTTCTCCAGCTCCAGCCGGCTCTGCTGCTCCAGCTTCAGCCGGCTCTGCTGCTTCTGCTTCCGCCGACTCTGATTCAGCTCCAGTCGCCTCTGCTGCTTTAATTGTTTGCTCATTAGTTTAATTTTTTTCGGCCGGTTGTGGTTGTGAAATTGACGAAGGGGTTTCCCCAGTCACGTGCAGAGACCCGATCAAAAAAAGCTCTCGTGTCGAAAAGAGCAGCCTCACCTCCAGCCAAAAAAACGAGCACGAGACGCCTCCACCGACGACCGCCCCAAAGGTCTCCTCCGGACGGTCTAGTAAACCAGCAGTCTCGGTGCGCCAATTGTTAGCTTGGCTGGAGCTTACGTTGTGCGTTTTCTTTTCCATTCCGCATTACCAGTCGCCTTATAATGCGAAAGGGAGAGATTCTAAGCCGCAGATTCGATCCTTCTGGGCAGGATATAGCAGCCCGTTCAGCGGACCGAAGCGTCTGTACGCGACATTCCTTTCTTCCTTCCTTCTTTCCTTCCTCATGGTGTCTTGACAGCGTTATGACGTGTATACCCACCGAATACGAATCATGGTCTTCTGTCCAACATGACCGAGGCCCCAATTCTGGACCTACAATGGTCCCTGTATTCACCGACGCTCTCTACCGTTGGTGCCGACCATAATCTCTGCATTACCGACGTCACGACAGGCCAAAGGATACGAAAGATTCGCGTGCATAGAGAAATTATCAATTCGTTGGATAACGATAGCTGGAGGTGCTGGGGTCGAGCTGGTGGTGACGACGTCGGTCGATAAAACTGTGAAGGTCTGGGAAGGTGGGGACGAGGGAAGCAAGCACCCAGTTGCGACATTCGAGATGAAGTGCCCTGCGACGTCGGTTTGCTTCAGCGCTGACGGGGCCAATGTCTACATCGGGGCTTTGGACAATGAAATCTACGTTCGTGTTTTCTGTTCCTTTTCTATTGGCTGTTGACGAGAGCGTAGGTCTACGATATTCGGAAGAACCAGGAGGTGTATTCGCTTTTGGGTCACACGGATACCTGCCGTCTTTATCCCTTTCGCTGAATGGCCATTTCTTGTTTTCGACATCGCTTTCTTCGCAAATGCTCATCCATGATGCATGATGTTCGGCCATTTTCGAGTTCGCCTGAACCAGATCAGACATGTGAGGCTGTGGAACAAGAGGGAGGATTAGGTTAAGGTGAGAGATTCTGTTCTGTTCTATTTCAGATTCTCCATATTCTTTACGTTTTCTCCCTGGTTCCGGATCCTTCGTCGCGTCTTTGTGGCGCTGCGCTGCTCTGACCTTAGTCCCGCCAGAGGACGAGCGTCGACGTACTTTGTCCTCGTTCACTTGGCACCTTGTTTGTTCAGTCGCTGACACACTTTGTTCTTTGTCATCGTTCGCTCCTTATCCTTTGGCTCGGTCCCTAACGCTCCCTCATCACAGGTCGTATTCCACCCCGACTTTCTCACCTCGAACAAACCGATTTTGGGGCTTGATTACGAAGAGTTTGTGAGGGGTGAGTCCTCTCCTCATGTCTATACTTCGTTTTGGTCTATGAGCTTTGTTTTCTATGGGGGTTTTCAAGCTGGACGAGAGTTTGGTGTTGGCGTCGGGTTGACGAGGCTTGATGGAGAGCTGGGCTTTGATGAGACTTCACGGAGAGTTCTATTGGAGATTCATAATGCTCATCTTCCTTCCTTCGCTTTCGCTTCACTCCCTCTTTCATTTCAAACTCGTGCTCCCTCTCACTTTGTTTGCTCATACTCACGTCCCGTTTTCACAGCTGCCACCTGGGTGTCTTCACGAGCCGTGGGGGTAAACCCTTGCGGAGTGTACGGTTGTGAGTTGATTTCTTGTTTGGATTCTTGTGTTTGTTTGCTCGGTGCTTGAGCTCATCGAGCGCGTCGCGCTAGAAGCTGTTCTTGCGACGTTTGTCGCACTGACGCTGTCATTCGCTCGTTATACTGACTCGCCCCCTCACAGATCGGCATCCCCTCCATCGCGACCAACCTCTCTGGGTTTGGATGCTCCATGAGCGACTTGATCGAGAATCCGGCGGCGGAGGGTGAGTTTTCTTATCCTTATCGATTTCTTAGTCTTTTTCGAAGGTCTTTGTTCCTTTTCGAGAGGTTTTTTTGTGTTTCATTTGGGACTGTGAGAGATCGTTGGCTGAAGGCTTTTGGTGGAGAGAGAGACGTGCGATTGACGAGATGCTGACTTTGCAAACGAGTTTGATCTCGCGTTTTGGTTGTATTGCTGCTCGACTCTATGTTTCCGCGACAGAGCCGCTGATGTACCTCTGATTCTTTTGTTTCCCCTTGCTATCTCGAACTCACACTGATCTCTTCGCAGCATCAAACGCCTCTCCCCCCTCCTCGACTGGAAGAACCTCGGCATCGAGTACTCGAAATCAAGGCAGTTGGCGTTGAGGCGGGCGTATCCGGGGGCGTTTTATGGCGAGAGTGGGGAGGATGGAGGTTAGTTGGATTCTTCATTGCTTTTCTGGTCCTTGGTGCTGGACGTCGGTCTGTGGCGGTGGCGCCTGGTGAAGGCTCGACGGAGTCGTCGCAGGGAAACCGCGAGAGAAAGAAGGAGAGAAAGAGAATTCACGAGAGAATTCACAAGAGAAAGAAACACAGACTGACCATCATTCACAGAATACGCATCCTCGGACTACTTTAGCTCTGGTATTAGGAGGATGCCGCCGTTGTCGGTGCCTGCGAGTCCGAGGTTGAGAGGTGAGACTTTGTTTCGTTTGGATGGGATTGGAGGGAGAGTTTGAGTTGTTTCTTTGGATTTGGATTTATTCAAAACAAAAGGTTTTGGGTTTTGGAGCGGATTGAGACTGCGAATCTTGGCTTGGTTTTAGGATTTCTTTCCAGTGGGAGTTTGGGATGGGTTTTGTTTTTGTTGTTGCTTTCGTTCGAGCTGTTTCTTTTTTCATTTTATGGTTTTGGACTTGAGGTTTGGACGAGATTCGGATTTGGGTTGGACGGGATTTGGATTCGGATCTGGGTTGCATGTTTGTCTATCGACTTTTTTTCTTTTGTTTGTTCCTCTACTGTGCGGTCTTTCTCCGCTTTGTCATCTTTTTCTCTGCTTCGTCGTCTTGCTCTCGTCTTTATATTAACCCCTCCTCCCAGGCCAAGCTACCCCGGGCGACATCGGGACCCTCACCGAGGAGATGCAGAGTCTTGCGACGAGCGATTATAGGGGGTCGAATCAGGGTGAGTTATCGATGGCTTGATTCTCGCTGCTGCGTCTATATCGGCGGAGTCTTCGCGAGTCGACGTCGACGAGTCTTCCGGGTCGATTGCCTCACTTCTTCTACCCGAAGACTCATGAAAAATTCAATGCTGAATTCATTCCGCAGGATACAACTAAACAGGCGCTGGAGGGACTTATGGCAATCAAGGTACTTATTCTTTCTATTTATTCTTTCGAAGAGCCATGGCTCATGGAAACTAAGGCGGCGCTGGGAGCGTTAATTGGCCAAGTCAGGGGGACTCATGAGGATGATGGGCATCCTTTGTGAGTTTCTCATCTTTGTTTATTCTTTTTCTGGGTCGCTTCGTTTCGTTTTTTTGGGAGCTTTGCTCGACGTTTTGTTTTTCTCTCCTTTTGCTGTTTTCTTTGTGGCGTCAGCGCCTCGTAAACTCATCACTAATCCCCCCTCTTAGCCCCCGCGTAATGAAAGTGTGCTCGCGCAGTGGAAGTGTCATGACGCAAAGCGGGATGAGTACGCCGAGCGGAGGTGCATATCGTAGCCTGAGCGAGACGGACACGAAGGAGTCAGGTTAGTGATGGTGCATAGGCGGACGAAGTGAGTTAGGTCTACGATGAAGGAGGTTCTTGGATGGTAGAGTACTATTGCATTCATTTTTATTCAGAATTTTGAGATTCGGAAGGAAGGAAGGATAAAACACTTGAGAGTATACATAGATGTCGAGTCGATACCGCGAAGAAAAGTTGAGAAATCTAAATAAAATGAGGCTGGAATGAATGAGCAAGATCAAACCAGGACTGTAGAATTACTGGCATGTCTACCATTAGAGATCACTCATGAGAATTGAAAGCAACCTTTATTTCAAATCAACTACGATAACATCATCCGATGCAAGTGGTATCAACTGATAGTCAAGCGGGACAGAAGACACAGAAACTGTGAGACGGCCCCCCGAGACTGCCAGCAGGAGTGGATGTCAAGGTAAGAATGAACAAGGTTCAAGAAAACACAATATGTAAAGATGGGGATAAAGTGAGAGCCATACAAGCGCAGTCAATCACAGCACAGTTAATATGCGGGAATGCTGATCGCCCCCATGGCCACCACGAACAGATATGAGGGCCTGAAAGGTCGCAGATCACTGAGATCAGGGCAATTTGAATTAACCCCCGCGACGCCCCCAGAGCCGCCATGTGGGCACAGGGTGAGGCATGCCAAAGATATAAGAAGAGGAGAGAAATAAGCGAGAGATGATCGTATTGTCGATCATTAGATTTTGAAAGTGAGGTTGAAGCTTAGCAGAGACGAGGTTTTTCACGATACTCCCAAATCACCCCATATGAATCGCTGTCGATCCATATGCCAGGGATAAAGCAAAGAAAAAGGTCTGTGCATAGATGAGCTTCGTCTATGCTTGCTGTCAGAACACAGGATGCAATATACAGACCAAGTGGCTTACGTTGGCTTCGAGCACTTTGGTGTTGCTTGCAAGCACATCACCAATCTGAGCCTTGATTTCGATGGTTGAAAGATCGGTTCGGTTCACCGCGGTTTGTATTTCATGATTGGAAGCATTAATCTGCATTGTCGATGTTTCCAATCTTGCATTGATCTGCGTTGTTGATGCTTCAATGCGTCCAGCAGTGGCAACCTACGAAGCAGACATCAACTTCAAACCCACTCGAAAAAATAAAGACATACCACGAACAAACTCGACGCATCATCAAGTTTCCTCGACAATGTTTCGAATCGACCCAGATTACGATTGAGATGAGCTAGTTGAGCGAATATCATTGCACGATTGTGTTTAGACAACTCTTGCGCAATCTCTGTGACCAATCTGTTCGCGACTTGTTAGCACCTGAAGGCTAAAATAACCGTAGAGGCAATCAATTGAAGGCCGTAGAGACGTACCTTTTGAACCCATCAATGCCTTTAAGCATCTCTGGACTGATATTCGTCGGGTCCAGAGCAGCCAGGGTCTCCAGAATGCTCACACATCGACAAGCAAGATCCTGCCCGTGAGCTTTGCATGATTGCATTTTCTGCCAGTAGACATCAGCGGGAATGGAATGGAAATCAATGAGATGCGAAATTTACCTCGACGATGTCCCATAATGCTAGGACGCTCCCGACTGCACTCTTCAAAGGCGGAAAAGCATCAGCCGATTCCTTGAGCGCCATGAGGGAGGTGCGCGCAATGTCCATCGCCATAGGACGGCAGCGAGACCACCTGGTCTTCAGCTTTGGATTTGGCTTGGTCAGCTTCGAGAAACCAAGCTTCAGTTTCCACTTGGCCATGACGCGGCTTTGGCCAAGTGGAGGGAGGACGAAGGACGGCGGGAACTTGTGCTTCATTTATATCATCACCAGCGACATGGTGAGAAATTGAGAATGGCAGGAGTCAAGCCGGCCGAACACCGCCTTCATGCAGCGATAGCTGTAAAAAACATGCTGTAGAATAAACACTGATGCATTGCCATTGCACTGGATCGCAGCTGAAAGAACATGTACATGTATGTAGAATACACAGCTTGACAAGCCTCTAATTTCGCTGATCTGAGAGCCATTCAGTTTCATAAACAAGGTGGAAGAGCAGATGGCTTACAGGCTTAACGTCATCTCTGTCGATAGCAAGAGCTTCGGCACGAAAAGACACGATTCTGGTGCTCCAAACGTGATCTGTAATTAAGTCGAAGCACAGAGGTGACCTGGAACCATGTTAGAAGGAAAAGCTGAGGTTTTGAGCCCTTTGAGCACGACGTACCGATAGCAGTAGGTAGCTCCAAATTTCCCCGAAAATCAAATCGGATTTGAGGCTCGCACAATGAGCCATCTTATCCAGCTTCTTCGGGGCTTTCGCGTGTATTGAAGAACAGATATAGCCTGATGATGAGGACTGCGCTGCTGGAGTCGCCTAGATTGAGGCCAAGGTGATTCGTGAAAGGCAGAAATTGAGAAAGAATGTCTCGACCGACAACAAGGCCGACGTGCTCTGCGAGACACTATAACCACTCTGGAAAACGAAACATGAATTATATAGGACTCTGTGAAATGGTTTAACACGAACCAGTCCATACTGTACTCCAGTAATTGGCAGCATAAAACGCATCGTCTTTCTTCTCTTTCGCTTTCTCTGTCTCCGAGTCTGCCAGCAGGCTTCTCTTTCTCTCCCAGTCGTGATCGGATTGTCGGTTTCGACCAATCGAAGCGATAGAGCAGGACTTGTCGCACGATGAATAATCAAAAGTAACTGTCGGGATTTCAGTTCAGGAAACGGCGAGATGGTCTGAACTGATTACGCCGTCCTCCAATCCATAGCACCAGAAGAGGCAATGGCCACTCCTCGAGAATCCATTTCATCTTCCTCCTTCCTCCTGCTTCTAGCACGAAACCTCCAACCTCGAATGAGAATCTGACCATGCTCCTGGCCATCTGTTGATGATTTGACGGGGGAAATACGCGAGCGATTAGTCAAACCGCAAAGCGAGAATATCTGAAGGACATGTCAGGACGCCTACAAAGGCCAAAGGAGACGACCAACGAAGCCAAGGAAAGGACAAACCAGAATCGTGCATAGTTGATGCATCAATTTCTGTTCGGTGAAATGAAGCACCGGGGCTCCAAGATCCTTGCTGCCCCAAGGCTTGCCTCGATGAGGCGTCAGAATCGTCGATAATGAGGCAGGCGGTATGGTGACCCTAAAGGTTTCGCACCTATTTCACAATGAATTGGTTGGAATGATGAGAAATGAAGATACGTACAGGTAGCCAAACCACGCGAAAAATGTTCCTTGCAGCATTTGTACTCGTCAGCCCGAGGAGCATTGTCCTTCGTCTCCAGGTAAATGAAGGGAACGTCAAGGCGAAGTCGTTGGCGGTTTCAAGACCTGGCGCAGCAGACAGCACATTCGGAAGATCCCAATATGGGCAGATAATGTCGCGTCCACAGACCAGCCGCTGCCTTATAGCTTGCTTATAGCACGTCGAAATGGAGGAAGCATGAACCAGAATGGAAGGAGCTATGACCAGAGCAAGAGGTCCACCCTTTTGCGTCAAGCTCTTCGCAGGTATTAGCTCAACCAGAACAAGAATGTCAGACAGATGCTCACCATGACGCAGCTCACTGTTCATCATGCAGCATGCTTGACTGTCCTTAGCCTCAGCCTCGGCCTCGACAGCTGATGCTTATTCCGGTGGACGAAAAGCAGCACAATGGCAGAAGCTGAAAAAGAATAAATGTTCAGTCATACATCCAGACTGAAAATCGAGGACAGACCAGAAGCCTGTCCTGCTTCACGATTTCGTGGCTTCTCGAATGGAGCGAAATGGGTCGTTGCGAAACCACTGGGGTCGGAGAATCTAACTCGCTTTGTCGCTGGTCCAGAATGTTGTCATCAACAGAAGAAAAAAATTCACGTGCCAAATCTCCTTTACCCTTGTCTCCGACGCGCCCTGGGCGTCGACCATGATTCAACAATGATTTAAGGTGGAAAAGCCACTATATTTGAGACTCGAAGAGCTGAAATAATCCAAAAATCCGTAGATACTGCATCGAGAGGAGCGTGGTGCATTGTGCGGATGTCTTTACTATTGTGAGTGCTCTGTATTCTTTGCCTTTCATTCGCGTCCAGCTTTACTGCTCCGGGCCTCCCGCTGTTCTGTCGCTGCTCTCTCATTTGTCACCCTGGTCTCTGGCCCGCTGCCTGTAGCGGTGTTCGCATCTCTTCATTCGCATGCTCGCTGCTCGCTCACTAATGCTCCCTCTCAGATCTCCCACATCACAGCAGACAAAGCCAGAATGCAAGCAGGACAGGATGATGCCGAATGGATTGAATGTGGGAAGGTGGTTGGAAGGTGGACTGCTATGCATGAGGTGAGCGATTTCGCGAGGTTATGTCTCGAGACGACTGTTTCTTTTATGGTGTCGTTGTTCGAATCGCTCTCTTCCTCCTTATCGTTCGCTCCGCTGTCTTGCTCCGTGTCATTTGCTTCGCTCTGGACTCGCGCCAACGCTCTTCGTCGCAGCGACCAATCCCAACCGCCGATTCCCAAGACGCTCTTGACGCCGGAAGATATTGTGCTGTTAAAGAGGAGGGTCTTTGCGTTGAAGAGGAATAGGTGCGTTTTTTTATATTTCTGCGACCATTTTGTTCGTCTTGCGATCCGTCTGCGCTGGCACGAGCTGACTCGCATTCGGAGTGAGGCTCGTGCTGCTGGTCGCTCCTTGAAGCGAGCGTCAGCTCGGTCTCTCTCTCCTTCTTTCTGCTTGTTGCTTCGCGTTGGCTCGTTCTATCTTTTTGTCTGTTGTCTCTCTCTCCCTTTCCTTCTCCGAAGTTCTCCCTCTGTCTCTCTCTTCTCCCATTCTCTTCTCTCTCTCTCTCTCTCGGTCACCTGTTGCTCTTATCTTTCTTCTTCATCTTTCTCTTTGATTGATTTGCTTTCAACTCTTTGCTTCGCTCGTCTTTCCCGCTGCTCACTCCATTCGCCCAGGCACTTACATCGTCGACCGGCGCTCTGCCTCTGTCGAAGACTCAGTTTACCGACTACATGTTTGAGTTTTGCCAGAAGATGAGGAGGCAGAGGATTCATCAAAGGAATCGGTGGGTGATTCATTCCGCCATTTATCTCTCCCTTGGCCGTTATCTCGAGCTCTTCCAAGCTCCCTTTCTCCATGAACTCATGCTGACGTACCTCTGAAACTCATGCTCACCTCCGCACAGCGTCGAATCTCTCCCCGCTCCTCGACTGAAAGAACCTCGGCGTCGAATACGCAAAATCACGGCAATTGGCGTTGAGGAGGGCGTATCCGGGGGCGTTTTATAGGGAAGGTGGGGATGAAAGTGGGATGGTGAGTTGGATTATGTTCTGTGTCACGAACAAGAAGGTCTTGCGGCGCTGGAGGTCGGGCCCATGGGCGAGATGTGGCGGTGGCGGTCTGAGACGAGATGACGACTCGACGGAGAGAGATTCATCGAGGAGAGAGAGAGAGAGATGCGACGGCCAAGAAGGAGAAGGACAGAGAGAAAATTCGAGAGAGAGAGACGCAAGATGGAGAGTGAGAGAGTGAGAGAAACTATGAGAGAAAGAACAGTTTGCTGATCCACCCTTCACAGAATATCAGTCCTCGACTACTTTGACTCTGGGATTGGGAGGATGCCGCCGCTGTCAGTGCATGTGAGTCCGAGGTTGAGAAGTGAGATTTGTTTCTTTGATTTTGGAGATGCATTGTTTTCTTTTAGGCTTTTGAGGGAGAGGGAGAGGGTTTGGAGAGGTTGAACGAGAGGGAAAGGTTTCTTCGGTTTCGTTCGATGCAAGGGTTTGGATTTTGGAGCAGATTGAGACTGTGAATCTCAGCTTGGTTCCCTTCTTCGGATTTTGGTTTTACAGTTCGACGATCGTTGGATCGTTGGATTTGCGCTTTGGTCTTGAGTTTGTGTTTTGGACGAGTTGTTTCTTTCGTTCGGTTTTGGACTTTGCGATTTGGACGGGATTTGGATTTAGCTGGATGACTCTTTCTTGGTTTCTTCCTCTACTTGATCTTCATGTTTCTGTTTCGTTGTCTTTCTCTGTTTCACCGTCTTTCTCTGTTTCGTCGCCTTCCCCTCTTTCTTTCCTCCTCCCTCTCGTCTCTTTGTACTCACATGACCCTTCTAGGCCTGTTGGCGTTCTAGCGGTGTGAAATACCTCTTATAACAAATGCCATCGAGATTCGAGCCCCACCGTGCTGACCAGCGGCATTGACTGTCAAATACACTCTGCCTGCAAGTCAGAATCATACCCTAGACAGTTGGTAGAATCAGTCCAAGTACTCGCTAGTCGATCTTCTATAATGGAAGACGTTCAAGCGAAGCTGCGCTCCACTAGGAGCATCAGTGAGTGGTTCTCCTTGAAGGTCTGTAGAAGCCTTGCTAGAGAATACTCAGATGTAGTAAAAAAAGATAATAGCAGGCTTCAGAGTAGACGATTCTGCTACAATTCTGGGAGTGATTCTTGTCTTGATTCTGTTCAGAATTTTGTCCAGAATCGACGCAGAATCGGGACTACTCTGAACAGTTTTTTCCCCCTCTGATTCTCCGTCGATTCTGGTTTCTTTGCCGAGAATTGGATCAGAACCAGCATCAGAATCGCGCAGACCCAAGCCGCTTCACCGATTCTGGCAATTCTGTCAGAATCAACAATTCTGACTTTTCGAGACTTTCAGATGCCAGAATCGACAGAGAATCAGAGCAGCTACTCTGAACCCTACTAATAATTTATCACATGTCATACAAGCAAATCTAATCTATAATTGTATTGAGATAGTTCCGATCGCGAATGAAGAAAGAAGAAAAGATATCAACTCTTTGAATGGCACGTTATAGACTGAAAGGTTGGTCAGGGTATGTAGACCCCCACAACGCCCCAGTGCACCACAGAGCGGTAGATGGAATCCAAATCATGGCACAGGGTGAGGCATGCCTGACAGGTCCACCGCTCCAAAAAGCGATATAAGGGAGAGAAATATAAGTGAGAGATAGTCGTTGTTGATGAGGTTTCGAATTTTATAGGTGAGAAGAAACAAGAGAGAGAAGTAGAACGTCACAGATGCTCCCAGATCATTTTGGCGGAGTTGAAATGACCAAAGATAATTACTCATTTTCCGGGCCGGTGTAGCTGGCAATGGGCCGGAAAATAATTTATTTTCGGAGGTGGGAAAATGAGTAATTAATTTTGGTCATTTTAACTCCGCTAAAATGACCGGCGGGCATCTGTAAGAAGCAAAAGAGAGTTAAAAGAGGTTGAAGCTTAATAGAGACGAGGTTTTTCACGATACTCCCAAATCACCCCATATGAATCAGCTGTTGATCCATATGCCAGGGATAACGCAAATAAACCGGTCTGTGCGTACAGCAATTTGTTCTATCATCACGTCAGAACACACAAGGAAATGGTTAGACCAAGTCACATACATTTGCTTGGATGGACGCTTGGATCTGGACAGTCAAGAGTTCAGTTCGTTTGGCCGTGGAGTGCAGTTGAAGACCAGTGGGATAGAGGCCAACCGTTCCGGTGGCAGATACGAGTCCCCCATTGGTTACTCCCTAAGTTAGCAAACCCACAAACCTCACCAGGATCATATCCTTACTGTTTCACCACCGACACAAATGGATGGAAATATTAGTTTATAATCTGAGTACCAAAACAAAAATATGTAGAATAAATGAGAGGAGTGGCGCACGACAACCAGAGTTGACGAGGCTCGAGTTTTCCGCCAAAAGGAATGCGCCAATGCGAGAAGCAACGTTGAGCCAACTAAGAGCCTGAATAGAGGTCCCGAGATCAGAGGCACAACAAGTTGGAATAATATAGGGAAGACCGCAGAGCAACAACCAGTAGAAGACAACTACAACGAGCATGGTGGTGGTGGAAAAGCAAAGGTGACGCTCTGATTTGAACCGCACTCACATGCATTTCGGCCGAAAATGAACTTTGGCCGAATTCAAAATTTGAGCACCGAACTTGAACACCAAAGGTACTTACAGCAGACTCTACTAACAGAATACAAGCTACAAATATTTCTCAGCTGAACGTCAGGACAGTAGCTCAAATAGTCTGAAAATACACAAAAAAAGCAAGAAAAACAAAACAAGCAGAGAAACAAGGAGATTTGGACAGCTGGTCAACCATTGAGCTTGTCGGTGTCAGAAAGATCATCATGGTAAGGGAGACCAGACGTTGGCCTTTCTGTCTCCTAATACCATTATGCCACGATGTCGTTACGAGTGGTGAGCGGTTGAAAAATCTGCATGCCGATCCTTTAGCTAATGAAATCACAAGATGATAAGACACCAACAGCGGGGAAAATGCTCGGAATGAATATATAATGACAGAATACTGTTGTCGAAGCCTCGTCACAATGTCAAAGGAAAAGTAGACGCACATATTTTTGTCATGGATGCATGGAAATATCTGGCTCCATCGGAGTCCACAAGCTGCTGTCCAGAAGCCGCCAGCAAACCATCAAAGATGGGAGAGAGGAATCAGGATACAAGCGCCAGAGGCCACGTCAGCGCTGTGGGATACCCGCACGTGAATATCCCCGACGGGTACTTTGATGCGTGTCAACAAAATGGCTCAGACCCAACAAACAAGCCCAACAAGTGGGGCTCGTAACACAGACAAGGAATGCTACCTGTGCTTGCAAGACGAGCGTCGAGGTCGTCGATTCAAATGGGAGCAGAGCGACGCTGCGAGCTGGTTGCCAGCAAAGCAGAGGCTGTGCCGCTGTCACGGGAGTATCCCCATTAAGGGCGGTCTTGGCGCTGGTCTGAATTTCGCTCACACCCAACAAACGAGCCCACGTGGGACTCGTAATTGGAAGCCTCAATTTGTACCACTGCACCGACCTAGAAATTCAGTTTCAGCTCAGACTTATTGGAAAAGAAAGAAAAAACAAACGATGAACAAATTCGATGCTTCGTCAAGTTTTCGGGACAAAGCAGCCAATCGAACCTGATTTCGATTAAGATTAGCTAGTCGAGATAATTTTGTTGCCTGGTTGTGTTCCGACAACTCCTGCGAGATTTCCGTCACCAACCTAACACTTATTAGTACGCAAAATGTAGAAGAGAACGTCGAGGAGCACATTTTGAACCGGCCAATGTTTTTGAGCATGTCTGGAATGATCTTCCTTGGATCTGGTTGAACAACATCGGCGATGGTCTCAAGAATGATCACACAACGGCATGCAAGATCCTTCCCAAGAGCTTTGTATGATTCCATTTGCTGCTTGGAAGGTTTAGCGATGGTGAAGATTAATTAGATAAGAAGCTTGCCTGGACGATGTCCCATAAAGCTAAGACGCTTCCGACTGCACTCTTCAAAGGCGGAAAAGCATCAGACGATTCCTTGAGTGCCATGAGGGAGGTGCGAGCAATATCCAGGGCCATGGGATGCGAGCGAGAGAACACGGTCTTCAACTTTGGTTTCGGCTTAAGCTTCCAGGAGAAAAAAGCCAATTGAGCCTGATGTCGGTTGAGATTAGCTAGTCGAGATAATCTTGTTGCCCGGTTGTGTTCCGACAACTCCTGCGAGATTTCCGTTACCAACCTAACATCTGTCAGCATGCAAAACGTAGAGGGGAACGTCAAGGAACACATTTTGAACCGGCCAATGTTTTTGAGCATCTCTGGATTGATCTTCTTTGGATCTGGTTGAACAGCGTCGGCGATGGTCTCAAGAATGATCACACAACGGCATGCAAGATCCTTCCCGAGAGCTTTGTACGATTGCGTTTGCTGCTCGGAAGGTTTAGCGGTGGTAAAAACAATTAGATAAGAAGCTTGCCTGGACGATGTCCCATAAAGCTAGGACGCTTCCGACTGCACTCTTCAAAGGCGGAAAAGCATCAGACGATTCCTTGAGCGCCATGAGGGAGGTGTGAGTACTATCCAGGGCCATAGGATGCCAGCGAGAGCCTGAGAACATGGTCGTCAGTTGTCGTTTCAGCGTGGCGGTCTTCCAGAAACCAAGATTTATTTTCCACTTGTCCATGGCGCGTCCGTGGCCAAGTGGAGAGCGGACACAGGACGGTGGTAGCCTGAGCTTCATTTATATCATCAGCGGCGACATGGTGAGAACGGCAGGTGTTAAGCCGGCCGAACACTGCCATTCCTGTCTTGCAGTCACGCAGCAATAACTGTAAGAACATGCTGTAGAATAAACAATCATAATGCATTGCCACTGCACTGGATCGCGGTCGAAGAAGAACAGAACATGTATTGTAGAATGCACAGCTCGACAAGCTTCTAATTTTGCTGATCTGAAAGCCATTCAGTTTCATAAACAAGGCGGAAGAGCAGACGGCTTACACTTAACGTCATCTCTGTCGAGAGTAGGAAGTTCGGCATGGAAAAACACGATTCTGGTGCTGAAGTCACCGAGTAAAAGCGGTAGAAATGTGATCTATAATCAAGTCAAAGGTGACCTGGAACCATGTTAGAAGAAGGAAAAGCAGAGGCTTTGAGCGCGACATACTGACAGTCCTTTTCCCGAAAATCAAATCGGACTTGAGGTCCGTACATGAGCATCTTATCTGGCCTCTTCACCTCATGATCAGACGAGGGCTTTTGCGTATATTGAAGAACAGATGTAACGACGACGCCGCTGGAGTTGCCTAGATTGAGCCGCAGGTGATTCGTGAAAGGCAGGAATTGAGAGAGAAGGATGAATGTCTCAACTGACGACGAGGTCGACGTGCTCTGCGAAACACTGTGACCACTCTGGAAAACAAAACATGGATTGTATAGGACTCTGAGAAACGGTCTAACGCGAATCAGTCCATACTCCAGTGATCTGCAGCATAAAACGCACCTTGAAGAGACCTGGCGATATTCGAATCTTGCACTCCTTCGCAGGCTTCCCTTGAGCTTCATGTCAACCAACAGTCATCTCCTTCATCTGAGCTCGTCCTTTCGTCTTCCCATCCTCGTGTCATGATTGTCGGTTCATTTTCATGCTGCGAAAGATATGATAATTTTCTCTCTCGTCTTTCTCTTCCTCTCTCATTCGTGATCGGATTGTCGGTTTCATAATAAGACCAAAGTTGAATGTAATGAATCATGAAACAGCATGCATATGAATGACGCAGCGGTCAAGGGCGGGAAGGAAGGAAGTAAGGAAGTGGTGCCTGGATCAATCAAAACGTGAAGTGATGCTTGGACCAATCAAAAGCGACAGAGCAGGACTTGTCGCACGACGAACTAACTGTGGAGATGTCAGTTCAGAAAACGGGGAGACGGTCTGAACTGACTATGCTGTCCTCCAATCCATAGCACCAGATGAGGAGTTCGAAAGCACCAGAAAAGGCGATGGCCATTCTTCCTCCTTCCTCTCCCTTCGAGCACAAAACCTACACCTCTTTCTTCTAGTGCGAAACCTCGGTCCTCCAACCTCGATTGAGAATCCAACCATGCTGCGGGTCATGTTTTGACGATTTGGCGCGGGAAATCACGATTAGTCAAACCGCAAAGCGAGAGTATCTGGAGGACACGTCAGGACGCCCACAAAGGCCAAAGAGGACAACCAACAAAGCCGGGAAGACAGCCAAGGAAGGGCCAAACCAGAATCGTGATCGCGAAAAGAGCTGGCCAGTAAGACAACACCGGTAATTGAAACCCAGAACTGTAGAATCACCGGCGTTTGAGAACAGGACGACAAATGCCAATATTAATGGAATCCGAGCATCGAACATGACAGCAGGACCTCTTGGAAAGCACAGCAGATGGAAAGAGCGGTTAGCTCTGGATCTCTGGTAGGCCTTTATAAGTGGCTTTGGTCTCGGAGCATATGGGAGATTGATGGGAGAATGCGAGAAACGGGGTCTTTGTAGCATCCGGGACAAAATCAGCAGAGCCGAAAAAGCTAAACGCGATGCTTACCTTGGATATTTAGTCGGCTATCGGGACATGGTGCTCACTGCTAATCGTCGCAAGGGTCCTCTTTGCCAAATTTTGTCGCCTTTGGTCTCGAGCCGCGAAGAAAGGACATCACAGGAGCTGAAACGACATTAGTAGGCACAAAAAGAGTCAGGAAAAAGCAAGCCGACCTAGAGGTTCAGTCGACGATGATGACGTGGTCTTTGTGGTCGAGGTTAGAGGAGAAAAAGAATTTACGCGTGTTTTGATCCGTCATCCCGCTCTTTTGCTGCGACCATTCTCGGCCACTGGTGCTCTTCAACTGCTTTCAGCTCCTCCTCCGACAGCCCACTGTCATTTGTATCCAAGGATATCGGTCTGTTGACATACCGACCAGAAACCGACGATGATTTCGGCAAGACTTGGGGGACGACGGAACACCTAGGGCACCTAAATGGTACCATAACGTAAAACCTTCGAGGTCGGGGGTCTTGTAGATGGGAAAGTGGCCTAAGAGGTCTTATCCCGCAAAGTAGATCCCACCAAAAGCTCAATGCGTCTACCTAATTCTCCTGATACTATTCAACAATGCTTGCTGTTTCTTCATTTGAGATCAGTTTCTTCACGAAATGAATGCAAGTAACATATTTTTGTTCACCAAGCCACATACCAATGACCGATGAGTGAACTAGGCAAGCTCAAGGACCTCGAGGAGAATCGCTCTCGAAGCGGGTACCTGTCAAGAGCTGTCAATCGAATCCTCGATTCTCACGCTCTGGTCCCTTGCGATGCGCTAATTTGGCTCCTTTTCCCGCTGATTTTGACGCGGTACATATCCGTCTCGCCCAAATTAGGTCCTTGATGCGCTACATCCCGCAATTGAGTCTATCCCTTACCTTCGGGCGCTTGGTAGTCTGAAACGCACTGATTGTCGCCGGGAACCTGAAGGATGGTAATTCTACCCAGGGATACTTGTTATCGGGATTCTCGCTGCTCGGGACACCTGGTTTTGCGCTCGGATTTTTGTCAAATCAGCTTTGAAAAGGCTGTTTCATTGTTTCTCCATCGGTTTGCATGCCTGAATCAATCACCGCCACAAATTCACACCACAAACAGGAGACTCGAAATCTTTTAATCGGCAGGTGGAATCATGCTTTTCTTGCCCATTGCGCCGTGCTGGTATAGTTGTGTATCGTTTATTGACTATTAATGTTGTCTAGGTTTCGAGCTGGATCTAGGGAAAGCCAGCCACTGTAGCCCGGATTCGGATGAATCTAGTTCGACCGCCGGGAATAAAGCTTGGATGCCCAAAATAGGCGAAATGCCACCAGATCGTTCGCTGTCATGGCACGACATTATTCAATCAATGAGTGAGCCATGTTGAATTTGATAGTATCCTGAATTCAGCCCAGTGAATATGTTACGGAGTCGGGCAGTATCAGCTACAAATGGCAGTTGAGCGCGATGACGTTGGCATCCCGCCCGGTCTTCTCGGTTTCGGAATTCATGCCGTCGTGTCGCAAATGGAGTGACCAGAACCATCCATCAGCCAACTTCCATAACATTCCAGATCATGAATGCAGTGAAACGTGGTCTGGCGATTGCGCCACAGAATTATAAACACCTATGAAATCGCGCCGTGGCATCTTGTGCGCTCAGCTACATTTTCAATGTCCCGCATATTATCATATCAGCCCGCTATTGAAGCTCAGAACGTTGAGATTGTTCGCGTAAAACACTCATGCTGACAGGATCTCCGAGTCAGCTGGTCCACTATAGGCAATCTATGCTCTCACAACAATGTCACGAATAGTTGTGTCGTCCATCAAAACATCACCACTCTCATCTGGCCATCATCGGAGAACGAACCAAGGACTATCGCATCCTATTCCGGTGGACTGTGGCGTAGTCGTAGCTCTCGCCGACTCCCTCGGAGCTCCCCAAAAGAGTGTGTCAACTGAAAATACAGCATTGAACTGGCATCAACTATAATTTCAAGTTACAACACGAGACCTCATGATTTTAGACCTCTAAATAAGAAATTTCCACCAATGGTATATCCAGATATCTAGTTGAGACATCATTTCAGCATTTTCCGCTGAATAAAAGGAGTGTAAATGTTCATATTTCATCATATTGAATTATTTTAACATGCTGATCTGGAGCTGTCGGTATACAGTCGGTCATTGCGCCACAGTTTGGCCAACGCCGGTGTGCCTCCATTTTACATCTCCAATTGAACTGAGGCTCAAATTGACCGCTCAAATGATGAAAATATAACCCAGTGGTTACCTCGGCGTCGGTTTTCATTGTTGGAGTCTAACACCAAAATGAAAATGGGGTAGTTGGTAGATATAAGTCAAGTTGAGCCTCGCACATTTGAGTGGCTGTTCGGACTTTTTGTTTTTCAAAGTGAGCATCAGGATTTTTTGGTAGGGTGGTAGAAATACATGTCATTGGCTTCTGGAAAGAATATCTAACAGAAAGAACTCATTGGTGACACTGCGGAAAGTTTTCGAGCTACTCCCGAGGGCTTCCCATGATCATGTGACGGTGGCAAATCCCTTCGTCATTAGTTATCTGACTCTCGACAGTTATCAGGCCTGAGAAATAGAGTTTGAAGTCAGCGGACATGATCACAAAGGCTGCTGGAATCATATGGAGCACCAAGATTGGCAACCTGTGGTCCGTGGATACTCGGACTCATGATGTGCGCCTAATACTTGCGACTCGAGACTGAAAGTGGAGTATCTCAGCAGTGTCTGGTTGCGAGGACTGATCAAAGGAGTACAGGAAATGACAATTGTCTTGTGAAATAAAGGACACGGAACGATGAAGACGAGTCACCATATTGAAGCTTGCTACAGTCCAGCGAATGATGTGCAGATAGAAGAAGCCACTCATTGAGACCGAGTTAATAGCGGATTATTGACTCATTTTAACTCCCCTCATCGGAATGACTCGTGGTCCGAGAGTGATACCAGCCAAATTGTGGCGCAACCCTGCTCAGAGTGAGCTCTTACGGTCGATACATTGCCCAGGAATGGTGAAAAGTTTGTGTTAAAATCAGTGGAGAAGTGGTCGAAGTATTGATTTATGAAATCGGGCTGAATCTGGTATGCCCTGGGAAATCCCGCATTTCGTCAGGTAGCGGCACATCAGGTGAAACGACAGAACAGTGATCTGATTGGGGGATTGAATATCTCTATTATAGTGGCAGTTCAGGCTCACTCAATGTGCGATATGAACAAAGAGCTCAGTCGTAATGCAGGCCCCACCGCAGCGAGAAAAAGCATCGTAGGCAAGGAGAGACGTCGAAGATGCCACCCGAGCTCCCTAATGTGCTCACTGGAGTAAATTTGGAATACATAATATTGAATTCAACATCGCTTATCTATGGGTCCGATAATGCAGTGCCAAGAGAGTGAACAATCTGGCGGGATTTCATCTGCTTTAGGCATTCCCGATTCTAGCCTGTCAAAAAGCTCGATTTGGGAAGATCCGAGCTACAGTACATGTGGCAGGTTTTCCAGGCGTTGGATCCAGCTCGAAGCCTAGATGACACAGATAATTTATTGCGATGAAACCTAAACCAGCGCGGCGCAATAGGCAAGAAAAGTGTGATTCCACCTGCCGATTAAAAGATTTCGAGTCTCCTGTTTGTGGTGTGAATTTGTGGCGGTGATTGATTCAGGCATGCAAACCGATGGAGAAACAATGAAACAGCCTTTTCAAAGCTGATTTGACAAAAATCCGAGCGCAAAACCAGGTGTCCCGAGCAGCGAGAATCCCGATAACAAGTATCCCTGGGTAGAATTACCATCCTTCAGGTTCCCGGCGACAATCAGTGCGTTTCAGACTACCAAGCGCCCGAAGGTAAGGGATAGACTCAATTGCGGGATGTAGCGCATCAAGGACCTAATTTGGGCGAGACGGATATGTACCGCGTCAAAATCAGCGGGAAAAGGAGCCAAATTAGCGCATCGCAAGGGACCAGAGCGTGAGAATCGAGGATTCGATTGACAGCTCTTGACAGGTACCCGCTTCGAGAGCGATTCTCCTCGAGGTCCTTGAGCTTGCCTAGTTCACTCATCGGTCATTGGTATGTGGCTTGGTGAACAAAAATATGTTACTTGCATTCATTTCGTGAAGAAACTGATCTCAAATGAAGAAACAGCAAGCATTGTTGAATAGTATCAGGAGAATTAGGTAGACGCATTGAGCTTTTGGTGGGATCTACTTTGCGGGATAAGACCTCTTAGGCCACTTTCCCATCTACAAGACCCCCGACCTCGAAGGTTTTACGTTATGGTACCATTTAGGTGCCCTAGGTGCGACGGAACCTTTTCATTCAACCGACGACTGTCGTTTCCATTGGGCCCGTTTTTCCACAAATCAGGATATTCTCGAGTGCTCTCTGACTATTTTCTTTGTCTCCATTCGCATCGAGCATTGCGAATGAGGAGGAATGAGGCTGCTCGGCGCTCGCTCACAAGTTCATCCAACTCATTTCAGTCTCATGCTCACTGACTCTTCTATTCCGAATGACGGTTTGGGAGGCCTGCTCCCTGCTTTGTCTTGCTTCGGTTCCTTCAATGCTCGCTCTGTCTTCGCGTCAGCGTTTTTTGGAGTCCTCGCATCCCCGTTCTCGTAAGTTCAAAACGCTAACCGCTCGCCTAGTTCCAAAACCTCCACGCCTCGTCCAAATCCAAGATTGGCGAGTTTGTACGGGGACACTTTTATGGGCATTATGATTTCGAGTTGGCTAATACGTTATATGTGAGTAAGACTTTTTTCATTATACCGGTTTTGTATTTGGGCGATGAGACCTGGGAAGAGGGCGCAGAGAAGGAGGTAAGGTTAGAATCACTGGTGGTACAAAACGTGACCACTGGTGGTCCAGACACGGACCACCAGTGGAAATAACCTTGACCACCAGTGGGTTCTGGTGGTCAAGGTATTGATATTTCACTATTGACTGTTGAAGGTCAATAGTCGATTTTGGAGGGCAATTGTGGTACAAATGAGGAGAGGGTTAAGTCTGACCATGATGAGTTAGTCGCAAGTTAAAACTAACTTGAGTGGCATACGGAATGGCAAGTTGAAACTAACCTGGTCGAAATTAACTGTGATTTTGTTGGGGTTAATCTTAGTCCTTCAGATACAGGTTGAAGTTGAAATTAACCTGAGTTCAAGTAATTTGGATACCAATGCGGAGCGCCTTGTTACCTTGCGATGCGCCTGTCAGCGCATCAGCGCATGCCGCCGTCTCGGCCTCCGGTATCGGCCGCCTCTGGCACTGCCCTCATCAGCCCTCATCACTGATGGATCTACGATCAAACTAACGTCAAGGACCCCGGTGAGTGCCGCTTGGACACAAAAAGCCGCCAATGGATTCCATTGATGCTTTCATATCCAGTGGTCAGGTGGGCTGGTTTTAATTTTCTTTCTGGTAGAGAGAATTCGGTAATCAACAGGATATTCTCCCAGATGAGGGGATTGATGGCGATCATCCAGTGCTGTCTATATCGGGAATCATGACCATATCTAGCTTCTTACAGCGCCATCGTTACTTGAGAATTTCATCCAAGAAGTCACCATCATGTTTCTAGGGCTGATTGTGCTCCAGTATGACGGAAATATATCAAACCAATTGTGGTGCATTCCCAGATCACATTGTTTTGGGAGCAGGTTAGTGATGGTAGCATTGTGACTATCTTCTCAATGATTGAAACTCGATCTGAGATGCCGGACATGTGATATCCACGACGATTGAGCCTAGGATATTGCCGCAGATGTCAACTGTGGCGCAAGCCTGCCATTTCAGCATCTGATACCATATACTCGAGCCGCAATGCGCAGGTGATCTTGTGCTAGCATTTTACAATGTACTCCATGGTTAGATATCCCCTAATTCTACCCAAGCACAGCAGTGAGCGAGGTTTGGTTACATTCAAATGTGGCGCAAATTCATTAGAAATATTGTCTGTACCCATTTTTGTCGGATATTTCATGAGCACCACAGTACATAAAGGTGCTTCATGTCATTTTATACCCTCTATATTGTGCTTCTGGCTCCAGAACATCTTGTAATCCCCATACTTTGCCCTGTATAAATCCCACACCTTTGGGGCTTAGTGGCCTATTTATTTGTGTTTCTTAAGCTTCACATATCATTCCAAGGAACTTTTACCATGTATTAGGAGGTCCTGGCATATCAGAAATGCTTCAAATGACCAGCATGATCTTTTGATACCTCATCATCCTTGGTCATTCTGGCTGAAATGGAGCACTAGGAAGCTTATTGAACCACTATTCAATAGTTAAAATGCATATAGGAAGCATGTAGACCAGTCCCCACCCAATACAGTTTTTTTTCGGGGGAACTTTCATGCCAAATTCAAATGTTGACCTTGCTCCAAGCTAGACTTTGACCCATTTCACAGAAGTTGTCTCCTTGAAACTCTCCAAAGTCTGCCATACCTGGAGACGAGTCAAAACCCTTACGGTATATTTAATATGAGATCTGGAAACATTTCAGAGTACATGGTCTCACAGTGACCTGTCCGCTGAGTTTCGTTCACATATCATGCGCACGGACCATGTGCTGCCCTAATCCGGAAATCGGAACTTCGGACTTGCACAGCAGAAGAATCAACCATATTATTACCGCCGCTACATGTAACGTGGGATCTATTTAGTGGGTCAGCCTCGAAAATATAAGACCGATGAGGAGCGCTGTGCGGCAAATGCCCCAAGTAAGCAGGAATAGATGCAAATGACTTTCAACCCATTGTTGCCATGTTTGGTGGACAGAATGAAGTATCATATATATAACAGATCCAGGCCTTAGGAGAACCCCAGATATGCTGGGGACCAGTTTAAAGAGTGTGCGCCTGTTTCCTAAAATGGACATGCGGGCCGCCTGATGGCGGAAACGGATATTGATGTGAACCTGGCCGCCGAGATCAAATTACTCGCATCAATTGATCAACCCACTGGAACCGCCTATCATTCAGCCGATTATTTCTATTTGACAGCTGATTCTCTGCTGCTCCGGCTGCCCTGGTTGGTTTGAACCCTGGTTGATGGAGTTGGTTTCAACTTCAGAAGTTGTGTGGTTTGCCCCTGAAGTTAGTTTGAGCTTGAAAAGGAACAGCAGAGCTTGAGATTAATCATGACCAGGACTCAACTTCGGGTTAGTCTCAGCCAAGACCAAGAAACAACTGATGGTTAACCTCAACCTTGGCCCAACACCAGCTGATGGTTAGGTTAAACCATGGCCCAGGTGCTCAACATGGCTCCTCAAGGTTAATTTCAACTTTGTGTTCTCTAGTGGCCCCTGAGATTAACCGGGAGCTTGGATTCTAGTCCACAGTTAATTGTAACTCGACCTACAGATTCAGCCCATGATTTATTTTAACCTGGATTGTTCTAGTCACTGTTTCTGAAATTAACCTTAGTTTAGCTTTCAAGGTTGATTTCAACTTGCATCTCAAGTCTGTAGCAGCACGCTCAATACACTATTACAGCTCTAATACTACTTCATTGCAGTAGTAACAGTCTTAGAAAATTTGCATTTACCACTGGTGGTTAAGGCTCCGACCACTGGTGGTCAAGGTTTCTACCACCGTGTGACCATACTTGGTACCACCAGTGGTCACCGAGTTATCCGGCAGAGAAGGAAAGAGAGGCGAAGACGACTCAGAAGGGAGAGACAAAAAGGACAAAGGGACGAGACAAAACAAAGAGAGCGAAACGCTGACGCTCTTTCGCTCTGTTCATCCGCTAACCCTCCCTTCGCAACTCTTCACCTTGCGGCGCTACGAGTACTACCAGCTACCAGAACAAGGGTGTGGATATGTTTATTGAGGCATTGGCACGTGAGTATTCTTTCGTTTGTTTGCTTGATCTCTTCCTCTCTTCTCTTCTCTCTTCTTCCAAATGCTTACTTCGCTCTCCTCTCCCTAAGGTTCTCTTCTTCTTATTTGATGCTCATTCTATCCATTCGTCATTCACTAACGCTCGCACCCCCGCAGGCTTAAACTTCCGCCTCCAAGAATGGCACGCGCAGCATGAGAAGATGGTGGTGGCGGCGAATGGGGAGGGGGATGAGGGTGGGTCTCTTTCTTTCTATTCTTCTATCTTTTTGGGCTTTCTTTCTTTGGGGCACGGATGGAGAGTGTCTCTTCATACTAACTCCTCCGCCCGGGCGACATCGGGACCCTCACCGAGGAGATGCAGAGTCTTGCGATGAGCGATTATAGGGGTCAATCAAGGTGAGCGGCGATGTTTTGTTTGGGTTATGGTTCTTTGGGTTTCCTCAAGCGAGATTTGATGTCAGAGTCTTCGCGAATCAACGTCGACGTTTCTTCCAAAGACTCACGAAGAGTGCATTGATCCTGACACGAAAAGAGATTCAATACTGACACCAATTGCAGGATACAACCAAACAGGCGCTGGAGAGACTTATGGAAACCAAAGATGCGCTGGGGGCGTTAATTGGTCGAGTCAGGGGGACGAGGATGATGGGTATCCTTTGTGAGTTTCTTATCTTTTCTTGTTGTTCTCTTTCTCTTTGTTTCTTGTTGTTTCGGGGTTGTTTTGTTTTGTTTTTGGGTTGTATCTTTCTCTGTTTGAGGGTTTGTTCGCTCACTTGTCGAGCTCCCTCTTCTCTTGCACTTTGTCGTCAGCTCGTCGGCTTGTGACCTCGCTAACCCACCCCCAAGCCCCCTCGTAATGAAACTGCGCTCCCGGAGCGGAAGCGTCATGACCCAGAGGCTAGAGCGGGACGAGTACGCCGGGCGGAGGCGCATTCCGCAGCCTCAGCGAGACGGACCTGAAGAGGGCCGATGCGGCGTTGAGCCAGGTTAGTGATAGGGCGTAGATCCGGGTGAAGCGAGGCCTTGGGACGGAGGCCAAGTGAGTTTGTGAATAGGAAGAAGGAGAAAAGGGAAAGTAGACGAACAAGGAGAGCAAGTACAAAAGAAGGAGAGGTAGATGAACAAGGAGACGAAGTTACAAGTAGATGACAAAAGAGAGAGGGAAGGAGAGCAAGGAAGCTCAAGATGAATGAATGAAAAGAATGGACATGGACTGATTGATAAAACCTTACCTTTGAACACGATGATGTTTTCTTGATGTTATGATGTGAGTGCCAGAGTTAGGAGAGACGCTAGTCTACACAAGTGACCTGATCCAGCGCTTTGAAAAGGCTGGATATAGAGAAGTACCCCATCTGACGCCAGCCAACCGGTTTCGCGTCAGTTTTTCAACTGCCTTACTGACTGTTCTGAATAAATGTGGGCTTTTTTCTGGTCTGTTTCGCATCATTTTCTAGGCGACTCGATGGGATGGACCTCGCGAACCGATATTTCTATGTTGGACGTGCCCATCATTTTGATCGGCAATTGCCGGTAACATTTCTTTTACTCTCGACTGCCATTGGGATGGTAAGTATCCTTCGAAATGGTCGCATATATCGATAATCCATCCCCCGTGCCTCATGGCAGCGTTCGTACTCAGATTCCCATTGTACCACTGAAACCAAGCAGCTTTTAGATGGGACCTACAGGCCGGTGATAGTGTGCGTGCTCCAAATAAAATACCAGATAGTATGAACTTGAGGTAATGAAGTGCTAATCTGTGGACAAATTTAGCCCCCATCTAGTCAAATCCGGTCATGTTCAATTCATATGATGGTATCGATAACTTCTATGGCGTGGGAGTGGCAAATTTTACCATCCTATTTGTTTATCTACTCATTTCAGACCTTCAGAAGAGCAATCCAGTGGGAAGGCAACAATTCTCCAAGGTGACGCCACACTGTGACGCCAATAGAAGACCACTGTCGCTTCCCCGAGCCTGAGATTCCGTTGAACAACCTGAGATTGAGCTCTCATAACGGTGCCTGAGCTTGTACCTAGAGGATGGCTATCAAGTTACCACTTGTAAGCACTGGAGAGACCATTATTCGGCATCCGTGGTCCAACAATCCCCAACAAGATTTTCCCTCCTCTCAGTATTGGAACGTTGTACTGTTAGCCACTGGTAGCCACATATTCGCTCTCCTTTTGCCCCCTCTGCCGACCCGGACGGCCAAATTTGGATATGTTCTCGTATATTTTGACCTTAGATCAGGTCAATATTGCCGGATTTTGATGGGTAACGGAACAGAAATGAAGCTCTGATCATAATGACATCCATCTGGACAATCGAGCACGTCAACGGGGGAGGGATAATTTAATTCTGCCCGATCATGCATGTTTTCATCCATTTGTGGCGCAAATACAGGCCGAAAGGCCCTAGAAACTAAAGTTTACACAGTTTATGAGGGCCACATAGCTCCTAGCTTCTTGAAACCGGCAGCGTAGTACATCTAGCGACCCCTTTCTGGCCTGATTCTTTCTCTGACATGTAGGCTGACTCATCACATCAAGCGCCTGATCGTCGGTCCAGATCGATGATGGCGGCATGACGGGGAAGGCTCGAATAGGCTAGAACGTCACTCGACGGGGACCTGGCAAACATATGCATCTTCTCCATGGATGTCGCGGAGCAATGTCAACGATCTGTGGAACCTGAACAAGAGCTATGATTTCGAGGTCCAAACTGACCTCAGAAAGGACCTACAGTCAACGAGGTCAAAATCTCAGGTACCCCCTGTTAGGCCCGTTTCCAACACGATTAAGCCGGCCTTTACAGGCCTTTATGTAAGGGAAGCTCATCTGCCAAAGGTGCTTTTTCAGGGTGCGCAATGCAAGAACCGGCTGCCGAGCAATCTCCGATCCAGATCTGGCACGAGGCGCTGCCAAAACGAGTTGCCTATTTTTGTCCCCACACTACCATTTTCGTAACTGCCCCATATAGTAATTATTGTACGTGAGCTTCGGGAAGGCGCGCGCCGCGCTCAGAGTCTTACTTATTTAACAATGGCAAATATTTTCAAAGAATTTCTTCAGTTTATTGATATAATTGAACTGGTCATTCAGAAGCTCGGGCCTTCTGAAGTCGCGGGAAGAGTACCCGCCACTCGCTCGCGCGCCCCTTGCTCGGTACCCTCGGGGGGTCCCCCGAGCCGTGCTCGTCTCGGGCGGGCACGCTAAAGACTCGTTCCCGCCTTTTCATGGGGATCCATACCAGAGAGAAAAACATTACCCTGGTGGGAGTCGAACTCCCGCCGGTAAAACTAGTTAACATCAACAAAGAATAAGAGGCATGTTAACCAGCTGGGCCATCACCACTTCATTCTTTGATGCAACCCTGGGCATACATCATGTACCCAGCTCATTCCGCCCCGTTCTCCCGACTCGGTGGAGTCGGCGCACAGATCACATGACCCGATTACTATTTTTGGCGATTCCCAAAAAGGTAGTGTGGGGACAAAAATCAAAAGCTGCCAAAACGCATTGTTTTTGAACTTTCTCCGCGACAAAAGCCAGGCGAAACCCTGGAGATCCACACCAGGGAATGCTCGCTAGCTTCACAGAATCAATCTTTTGAAGAGAAGAGGTCAAAAAGAGCTCCAATGGAGCCTTCAATTTCAAAAAATTTCCCAGAAAAACCGCGCGAGAGCTGAAGAAGACTCGCCAATTCTGGCTTGAATGGATAACTGATGTACCTGGGCAGCGCGGTATATGTGTCGAGAAACGCGCTTTTAACCAATATTTTCGACGGATTTACGACCCGAAGGAGCGAAATCTGAGCTCAGATAGAGCCGTCAACGACCATATGAGGGTGTATGAGGCAGCTCGGATTCCGAAGTAGGCCTCTTAAGACCCCCAATTACACTACATCATACGTCCTAAGAGGTCTTACCTGACATAAGCCAAGGTGCAAACAGATGTCATAAATTTGTGAGATGGGTGTATTACATGCAACTTGTACCGACAGTACTTTTCGTATGGGATAATTGCTGCTCTCACGGCGAATTTGAACACATTGGACTGAAGCACCGACGATCCTGGACTTTGTTCTATGAGTGACCCCGGTTTACTTCGCACAGAAGGTCAGTAGCATCACCCGGAAGCTCTCATCGAAGACATCTCGGAAGAATTTTAAATTCGAAAAGCAGTTGAGAGCGAGGACGAACGAGAAGGAGATGGTGAATAACAAATCTATTGCTATAACCTTCAGGGCCTGTAATCTTAATGGAAAGTCATACTAGAAAACGTAGGGGTACTCCAGACCACAATAAATCTAGCTAAAGAGCTCAAGACACCTGAAGACAATTAACAGGAGCAGAAAGGGAAAGCATTGAAAACTGACCCAATGTATACACCACCAAGGATATCAAGAATCTAAAAGAGCAATCGAGGGTGCGGGTTTGCTGGGGAAAAGGAACCGAGCAATCGAGGGGAGAATTCGCGGTGCAAAAGGACGTAATCTGTTTTGGCGTTTGGGCTGAGGCGGCCGCCAGTCGGTGTCGTGGAGAAGAGCCTCGAGACGTATTGACGACATCGATGAAACAATGTCCTCGAAGAGTAAAAGTGCTTCAGCTGCAGTAGGCCTATTCTCCGGCAAGGTCTCTGTCATTTTGTCGAATAGAGGATTGAAATCGTGAAGCTCAAAGTATTCCTTTCGAACAATGAGCTTGGCCAATGTCAGAATTGGCATCAACTCACCAATGACAACATCTTCTGGAACGTCACGCCTAGTTGAACAATGTCGACCTTGAAGGGATTGTACGGAACATCATCGGAAAGCTCTGGCGTCACGTTCGCCTGGCCGACTATCCCCGTCTCCCTTGCTTCTTCTCGTCCTTCAGGATAGTGGCGCGAGAAACCAAAATCGATGTAATAGTAGCGGACTGGAGCTGCAAGACATCGATGCTGTGTTTTGGATGAAACAAGCAAACCGGATTTGAGCGTATTTCTGGTTCCATACGAGAAGTGAGACCCAGACGGAGCGATATTGGGACCATCCATCATGATATTGAGCTGGCCGATGTCTCTGAAGGAACATCAGCTCTGGAATTTGTTTGTCGAATCAAGGATAGCTTACCGATGTGCAATATTGTGCTCGTGGATGAATTCAAGACCCTGATATGCGAGATGAGCGACTGTTGTCCAAGCAAAAGCAACGACTTACCTGGAGCGTCTGGCGGATGAAATCGACGACCTCAGGCATACAGTGCATGCGGGGGTATAAACATCTCAGTAGAAAGGGCATTACGAGGATTTTGAATTGTTTTTCGGGAACTGTAAGGATTTCGAGGATGGGGACGCAATGATTCATGGGGTCGTTTCGACGAGAATCCAAGGAGGAGAAAAATGATGCGACTTTCTCTTCGTCGGTATGGTCGTAGACAATCTTCAGGACGACCTTCCGGCCGTCTTTGACTCGGATAGCATCCAAGGCAGCCCAAAGGCCCTGCGAATGATATTGAGCAGTATCAATGAATAGGAGACCACCAACTCACTCTGAGACCCAAGTGGTCCTCACAGTCCGAATAGTCCTTTCCTGAAAGTGAACCACCACGCAACCAAGACGGTTTCCATTTCGGATGGAATCGCGGACGCAGCTTGTATCCCGCCTTTGCTAGGAAAGGCTGGAGATTTGCCCATATAAAATCTTCGGGCCTCCTTTCACAAACTCCACGATACTCGTCGTCAGTTGGGGGATCTAAGGGCAGCAGCTTTTCGTCGTTTTCCGAGAGAAGCATCTTGAGGATGTGGGTCGTGAATCGAAAGGTCCACTAGGGATAAGAGCCTGGTTTGTCACATTGCGTGACATTATCGGCCGGGATCCGGCGATTAGGTTACACGCCGTTCCTGGCGGGCTCAGTACAGCACAAACCTGTAGGATGAGTCGCAGGAACATCTAGTTGCTTTCCATTGAATTTTCTAGCTCTGAAAAGGTCCTCAAAGGGATCTGCACATGTCTTCTGCGGATACTTAATATTAAGATAATATGAGTTAATGATAATCAATTAAATGATATTATTCTGGACCGTGAACAGGTCAGATCTCAGTAGTTTCCGTAATGTATTTCTGCATACCTGGATGCGCTGCTCGTCGTGGACCTTCCGGTCCATTCCTCACAGCGCACTGAACCTCCGTGTGAATCGCGACATGACCGTGACGCTGGCTTTTGCTTGTCGGGTCGCGCGTTCCAAAAAAAAACTCAGCTCTCATACCTCGGTTTCTCTCTTTACAGCTCTGTCGAATGTATTCTGAAAAAGATTGATTGAATCAAGTTTCGCGGCTCGGCGGAGCCTCGGTAACGGGACCTGCCGTTCGCCGGCCCTTCTGCGTATCCTCAGCCTACTTAATTCTCTGCCAAAAAGACCATAATCCTGGCACAGGCGACCCTCACATATGTACAATTTCCCTTTTGGGCGTTAGCATACAGAGAGTCCAAAAGTCACTCAGTTCAGAGTTCAGTCTCCAGATTTGCTCCAGACAAGTATTTGGCCTGTTCCGTCCCCAAAAAACATTTAAGCGAAAAGGAAAACTTGTCGACTTACACGATGGCTGACTAGAGTCAGGTGGTCAACTCACCATGAGGGCAAGCCTCAATATTGCCTCTTATCACGTCAGAGGCTGGCTACGAGCCTTTGAATGGATATGTAGATAGAATTTGGATAGAATCCAAGGAACAATACGACCTTCTAGGCCTGTTCCACACGAGGCAGGTGGGATGACCGAGATTTAAATCGGGATGTGGATGAACTCATCAATTTATCCATATCTTGACTAAATCTTGACTCGGACTGCAATTTACCTCTTTTCAACCCAACAGACGCGTCTCCGGGACTTCACCTGCCGGTGAAATGACAATGAGGATCTTGCTGGCTTGCTGGTCCGCTTCTTTTTTTCGGCCTTGAAAAAGGGCACGCAGCTTTATCCTTATCTTGCCACAAGGGGAGAGGATCCAACGGATCAGTGACCGACCATCCCAGGGCGGATTGACTCCCACGGATCTCCGAATCTTTTCTTCTACATTCGAGTAAGTAATATTACTAGATCCGAGTCTGACGACGGGGGAAAAAGTCCCGGTCAGTATTAATATTGAATCACCCAGCTTGGACAATTGATGCCAGGTGGACAATTACTTAATTCCATCCGTGGTCTTTTTCTTGGCAGGTTTTTAGGAGGTGCTGTTGTCATCTTTTTGTTTCTTTTCTGGGATTCCAAATGTTCTCGGTCAGACTGCTCATGGTCGCTGGTAGCTCCCTTGGCCTTGTCAGTGCGTTTGCGTTTACAGTCGGTCATTGTCGGACTGGAAGAAATTATTATTATTACCTGTTACCCAAATTGGAATATCTGCTTATGTATTTAAATAAATTAATCATCAGTTGTTCTTTGTTTACAAGAAACGGCCTGAAACGTGAAGTCGAGAAGCGACGAAGCGGCTCCGGCTTCTCGCTTCTGGTCGTTTCTGAAAAAAACACCGTTTCTGTGATCCCAGAAGCGGACCAGAAGCGACTCGAGAAACGACATCAGAAACGGCCAGAAACGGCTACTCTGACCCCTACTAATATTTACGCAATTGTAACGCACACCGGCCAGACTCTCGAGTTTTGATCTTCCTTCAAATGGCATACACTGACACGAGGGCAACTCAGGGCGCGCCGCATCGACTTTCCCTAAAAAGAATCCTGATCAATTCAAAGCACAAAACCAAAGCGTGGAGTCAGATCATACAATAATTCATGTCTTCACCACCATCGCCAAGTTCCACATCAGAAACACTGCAGGACAAAGTCCATGCAGCGGTCAACGAACTCGTAGAGTTTGTCGAGCAAGAGGACAACGACGGGGTGAGAAATAAATACCTTCACGACGCCTATGAGTAAATCAAACCGACGACGCTGGAATTATGCTTACAATCTTGTTCCAGGCTTCAGCGCAATGTCCGGAAACACACAGGATCATCTGGGACGATGAACAAAGTATTACAGTTCATTGTAAAACTCACCACCACCGCCGAGGACCGCAAGCGCAAGCTCGAGAAGTTGAAAGGCGACATCCGACTCTTGCTGGCGGAATGTCGAGTAAGTCTCCACCGCATACAGACATTCAGTATTCATAGTAAGGCAGGAAGCGTCGCAACTCGCCAAGGCTGCTCAAGAGGCTGCAATCCAAGCTCGAATTCGCGGTCCGTCAAGCCAACAAGGCAGCAGGCGAGTAATCAAAATACATTTCCACATCAGCAAGTCCTAATATCATCGAGTTTCCAGCCATTCGCCCCAAATTTCACCTAAAAAAATCCGAAGAGCCGCAACCGAGTGAGCAAAAGATGGTTCGAATCCAGGAGAAGTACTGACTTGCCCTATAGGCCCCCCGTCGAGTCGCCACTATCCCTGACGATGTCTCGACGTCGTCCAGTTGAACCACAGCCAACTGGAGTCATCTCCGGCACCTCAGGCGACCGAGTCGACCGAGTTCATCACCGAAGTAGTACCATCGCTTTCGGGCCTGCGCTTGCGCTTGACCAGGTCGTCGATGTCGATGAGGAGGAGGACGAAGCTTAAAGAGCTGTATCATGGATGATACGTTGAGTGGGAAACTGTATTTGAGACGCCGCTATATGTCCACAATATCATACACATTGAGAAAAAGCATTTACGATAGGACCTGGCGTCCAAGAAAATAAGGAAAAGCCTCTTGCTTGGTGCTTGGAAGCGGTCAACATGTTTGAAAAAGGAGGAAGCGACAAGGACTTGCCTCAAGGATGGTCTCTTTCTCGAGACAAACTGCGGAAATCTGGAGAAGAGCAGCCCAATGACATGACAAACATTCACAGTGATTCGACACATCCGACAACGACCAAGAATAGCTGCATCGTCCAACATTGAGTTACAAATTCAAGAAAGAAAGGCAACAAGAACCGACCATAAGTATAGATTGACAACCGTCTCTCATCCTTCATTGACCTTGGCTATGACCAGTGCCAAATTTGCCCAACAGCGACAGGTTCGCCGCTGCGATTCATCAAACGTCGCCTGATGCAGCATGGACAGAAACGGTTTGAGGTCAATGAGAGAGAGATCATCGTTGTTGAGAAGGGGATCATAGAGAGCATTGATGGAAAAGCAGCTGAGGCTTTCATTAGAGACGGAAACAAGAAAGGATAATAAGGATGCACGGGTCAAGAATTCTAGAAATCTGATGATAGTCAACGCTTCATCTGCTCCCTTGGACACTGGTCCTGACTTCTTCTTTCCTTGCATATCGAGAAGCAAACCAGCAAATGTCCGCTGGGCTCGCTGACGTCCAGAGCTTTCCTGTGATAAAGAACGAGACAAAGTGGCGATTCTAACCTTCAAGTTGGTCTACCCAAGGCCCACGATTTTCCGTGCTCACTATGAAAGGAATCAACTGAGGAACAATAAATCATGCAAACGACGAACCGACCTGGTGCAACTTAGGCTTTTTAGATATCATTGGGTAGCTTCAGCAAGATTATATCCATCAAATTGCGGGAGCCAAGCCGAAGAGGGGGCTACATAATTCGCAGTGACACTGGCAGTGCTACAGTGCAGCAGTGCATGATGCCGAGCGGTGCCGAGGCGTGCCGAAGGGTCCCATCAATTGTATTTCTCATGTATTTCGGGATATTATTGAGCTCTTAACCATTTAATACACACACTTCTGCGCCCCCAGCTATATTTATAGCCCCGTCTGGCTAAATTCTGGACACCTGAAGTTGGTACGAGGGATTTCTAGTAATTTACAGTATCCCAGTTTCTCGTTATTGCTCTCCTGGACTTGTACATGGTGGAAATTGATAGATATAACCATTATGCCAAGATAGAAGATGCTCTGAAGATGCACTGGAGTGCACTCAGGTGCACTGGACCCGCACTGGACCTGCACTGGACCTGCACTGTAGTGCACTGTAGTGCACTGGACCCGCGCTGAGATCTGATTGCCGAGATCTGCCAAATCAAGGCTAGTACCCAAGACACTGGTACTTCCCAGCACGTGGCAAAGCGCGTTGGCTTAGCAAACCATATAGAACGGCCCTTATAAGCAATGGTGATATACAGACCGTGTTTTTAACACCAGAATGCAATATAATGTAGCTATCAAGGTCCGTTTCTCTTATGTTTGATTGCCAGTGAAGTTCTTTCGGCAAGAGTTCAAGTACCATGTCACAGGGATCACGGGTAACTTGTACTTAGACCCAACACGGTTTCAAGGTATCAATTTGAAGAGATATTTATTTAATACATTAATCAATTACAGTCCGAGTCAAATCTGTAATTTTCACCTTGCTAGAAACCGAGTAAATAAACTTCAACATCAAAAAGGAGACTAGTAGCTTACCTCAAAGTCTTGATCTACCTCAACACGATCGTGATCGTCGTAGGACCACTCCGGGAGAAGATCGTAGTAGGGATTCCAATAGTCCTGATGATAGCCTGCATCTAAACCCCACTGAGAATTTCCCGCACGGCCGGCTTCGTTGGAATCCTCAAACATCGCTGCTTCAAGGTTAGATAAGGCCTCTCTATCAACATCAACACTGTCATTTGAAAGACATCTCGTTTGCATTGACTTCCATGCACATTTCAGGACATACTTTGTGACTTGCGCAGGAGTCCGGTCCGAAGCGAGGTCAGCGGCAAGGTAGACTTGCCGATTTCGATGGGCGTCTAAGAGTGTTCTCGCATGTGCGTGAGCGAGTGATCCCGGAGAAGACCAAACATTTTCGCTGGCATAAGATCCTCCAATCTGAGTCCGAATCCAGTTGGTAATTCCCGATAAATCAGCAAGACTCATGCCACCGACGAATAGTGCGCTTAATTGGGACGCACCGGCACCAATGGCTGATTCGAGCGAGAACTGTCCCGCCTGCCAAGCTATAACTGGAATGTCTGGATTGTATGGGATGGTGTCCAGTCGAAGAACGAGATCTTCAAGAAGTCGGTGATGTGGTCGCAGTGCTGCTTCGATTTCTTCTGTGAAATCACCGAGATCAAGAAGAAGATTCTCGAGGACAGGAACATGGTAGGCATGCGTAAATTTCCCAAGCTGAAATAATTATATCAGGAAGTGTTGTTTGGAGTTCTGGATCACTTACTCTGATGTTACGCCTACCACTCAAGTCCCCCCAGAGTTCGTCCACAATACATTTGGTGGAGACTCGAGATCGTCCGCCTGGGCTTCCGAATGTAGATGTTCGATGAAATTCACAGCCCCACCACCAGACGAGTTCCCATTCATCCGTATCTTCAAAGTACTGAATCAGGCGTACTGGATAGCTGAAAGTTCCATTACGGGCAAGTACACCTTTTCCGGGGCTGTTCAAAGATATTATTAGGATTCAAATTCAACAAAGAGATAGTTATGACACGCACTATAGTCTGTCCCTCAAAGGCAGCTTTGTCTTTCTGTTGAACGTGAGTACTAGTAAAATAAGTGGAATACAGTAAGAAACTGACCTCTTGGCATGCTGTGGCCTACTCGATCGAGTTGTTGAGTGACACAAATGACAAGAGAAAAGGGACGTCAGATCCCCATCTCGCCCAAGTATGCGAAGCCTATCGATCTCGCCCAGACGATTTTTATCACCGGCTTGACATGCCAGATGCGAGCTCTTCCCAAACAAGCGGCATATCACCGTCTCCTCTGCACCAGAAATTCCCAATCCAAGCCTGGTACCATCACCTTTGACTCCACATCTGCAATTCATCTCAAACTTGTCTGACCCAAAATCATTGGGATCTGAAGGGCTCTGGTCTCGAGATGGGCTATATCCGAGAATGAAGGCAGGAAGATCCGTAGTTTGGCTGTCTTGACTTTTGATACCTGCCCACTCGCTGTCATTCTCCCAATCTTTGGTTTCCAAGTCTGAGTCCAAAGATCGACCTTCGACATCGGAAGTTAAATCAACGACATCAGCGGGTTCTCTGTGATCAGAGCTCTCGATCTTGGGCTTCTTTGTGACAGATGATCCCGAGTTACCCGACTTTCGTTTGAACTTGACCTGTCGATAGTCGATCATTTTGGACTGCTTTGGGTAAGCCAGCCAATCCCTGTCCTTGTCGGGGCAAATCTCGTAAGCTGGATCCACCAAAGAAAGTCTCGGTAGAACGGAAAGGGTATCGGTAGAGAACTCGACATTGTGGAAAAGTTTCAAAGCAGCAATTTGGTCACGGTGGAACTGGTGGACTGTCGAAAGTCTGCCAAGAACCTGGTAGATGACAGTGCAGGTATAGTATCCTTTGGGAAGATCTTTGAGACCAGAATCGGGGCCTGCCAAGTGTGACGCTAAAGTAGCGTTTCGCAATGAAATAGGCCGACCACCGTGAAGCACACCATCATATTCAAAGAGACCCTGTTCTTCGATAGTACTGCCACGATAACGGACTTTGAAATGTCCCGTGTTTGAGAGAATACGGGCACGAAGCTCATAGCTGAGTGGGGTTCCTTTGGCAGATGTCCATGCCTTGAGCCACAGGGGAACTTTCCAAGGAGATGAAGGCTGCTGATCATTTGAGTCGTACATCATTTCGATGATCAGAATGACTGGAAGGGATACGTAACATTGACACTCCTCGCAAGTGCCCTTGCAAAGTTTTTTTCCCTGGCGTACATGCCAACAATGCGAGGGCTTGAATTGTTTCACATTGGTCTTGCTTGTGAACCACTTCTGCATGCTGCCTTGAAACTCGTGCAGGTTATCACCGTAACAAAAAAGGGTCAGAGTCGGGTCGATCTTTGGTTCGGCAAAGATTTTGGCATGCGGTTGGCGAGAAGATTCAGAGGACCCAGTACATCGCTGGTATAACAGCCGCCAGGACTCGAAATATGCCACCGGCGCCAACTCTGCATCATGTTTCACATTTTTGCGCCACCGATATATCCAAGTTTCGATCCAACGCTGGAAACAGATATATGAGTATGCAAGCTTGCATACAATGAACGATATCTTACAAAAAGTGATTTATATGGTTGAGTTTCAAGCAACTTTTCTTTCGCCAGAAGTCGTCAAAAGGAAATGTGTGTTTGTTGTAACACATCCCGATCTTGTTCTGCAGATGGAGCTGTCGTCGGCCTAGGAGATGAAGAAATATCTTCTTCACAGGATTAGCATCAGAGATATTGTGTAGGTCCTGAGAGAACACCAGCCAATCATGATTGAGTACGACACAAAAGACCTGCATGGAGGTATCATGCCAGCAGGAGTTGTCGCCCCAAACATAGGACTGTGCACCATACACAACGACACTGCTTGGAGGAACATCGTTGAGCTGCGACCTCCCTGAGTTGGAACTAGTATCAGTGTCCTGACGGTTCGACTTTCTCTTCTTTGAACGCTGTTGAAGTTTGGCCTGCAGAAGCCTCTTTGCTTTGACGGGAGGGCGGCCATCATTCTGGTAACGCTTGGCTGGTTTCAAACGAGATTTTGCCTTCAATTTTGAAAATTCGATGGCACCTTGTCGTTTGCTGAGGCCCGTGATCTTTGTCTTGCGTTTCCAACGCTGACCAGGACCGTATCGGATATCTTGGCCCGCTAAATAAATACTCATTCAGCTTGAAATGTCAAATAAGCAGAGGTTACCTACTTCGGGTCGCGATTGATTGCCGGCGACAATGGTCGAGAAACTTGTATATATGTTCGAAACCAGTCAGAATATCATGGTTGCCGCCACACTTGCAGGAGAGATAGAATCTTTGGTGCATGGCCTCTCCGGCATTGGTACTATCAGGCATCACATTCCAAAGATCCGGATGCATTGTTGTCATGGTTGGAAATAACATCATAGCAACTTCCTTACGCATCCACCAATTGAAAAAGCGCTCGGTATGAGGGAAGCTGTCGGTAAGCTGTTTGACATCCTTCAGAAGCATGGCGGGAGTATCGCAGTCTAGTAATTGGTGAGATTTACGAACAAAGTGCTCTCGAGCCTTGACTGGGACGAGTGCAGCAAGCTGACGAAGACGAGAATCTTTGGTTGTTTGTGGTCGAGTGATAACATCACATTGCTCTGGTTCAGCCTCGCACTGCATGATACCAAGACATTTTCTCCGAGTTCGGCGTCCCTGCTGCCATTGAGTTGCATCCACTTTGCCCCGTCTATCACCACTACCACTCTCGTTTGCCCAGTGCTCCATCAGTGACTTGCTCTGGTCAACCTCTGGCTTGGTATAGTTACGGGACCAATTTCCGTCGGCCCAAGGGTTCCACAGCAATGACTCCGGTAAGGCCCCAGGCTCTTGAATTGGATCTGGCACTGGTCGGGGATCAATTGGATGAACAGTTGTAGGTTCAGGTACTGGTATATGATGGGATGGAGGTTGGTGCACTGGCATTGTGTAATGAGCTGCAGCATGATCTCGCAGAACTGGATCTGGAACAGCCGGTGCGGGTGCCCGATATTGCTGCGGTGGGACAAGATACTGGTTTTGGAAGAAGGGACCAGGAGGATGATAGTGTCCGTATGGATAAGGTGGAGGAGCTGGATATTGCGGCATTAGAGGATAATTTGGATATGCTATTGTCTATCAGTTGAAGGAATCTTGACTCTTTGGCGTTCCAAATGATATACCTTCGTAGGGTCTGGCAAAAATGTTGTCACGGAATTCAGCTCCCGGATCAAAGCGAGGCCGCTGCTGCGGTCGATAGTATGGGCCATAGGGGTAAAAATACTAAACATAACATCAGTATGGACAAGTTTACCATTCATAAGGACTATAAGAATGTACCGGATTCATCGCTGCTGGAGAAAGTACTGTTTCAAGGCCAAGGCGGTCAGCCATCGGCAATCAGGCGCCCGAGTCGAAATGTTTCAAGTCCACCAAGGATGATAAAATTATGGCGTCATAGTCTAGAAAGCCGAATAGAGGTCAGAGTATACCGAACATACTTCAGTCTTATATTTCGCAATTTTTTGAGTGCTGGTGAAAGCAAAAGACCCAAAAAAGCAGGTTCTATCTCCGCAGTGACTTGACATCATCCAGTGGTACGTCCAATGCTTGTGCCGTGACACCGAAATCCCTTTATTGTATATGTACTTTTAACAAGCTCCTTGTAGGACTTTTAACTATGCACTTGAGTGCTCTTGAGAAGCCTTGAGTGGACATGCACTGCAGCCGCACTGGACCTTGATAGCCGAGCAGGAAATCGAGATCTAGTTACCATATCTGACTTTCAGCCCGGCCCTCACAATATTCTTCCTTTTCCATCCTGGTTCTCAGTACTATTCCAATCAGTTAATGGTAAATTTGCATTTCAGAATCAACTATGTACTAAATCAAAGTAAATCATTGTTTTACAATGAGACTTGCGACTTTTATAGCTAAAATCACTCTGGCTGTGTTACATATGAGTTTCAAGTTCTTTCATTGTACATATCAGTCTAGAGATCCATGCATTGTATTGTCAGCTTTTTATTAGAAAGCGAGCCCCATTGTTGATTGAGGAGCCTCAATAATGAGCTTGTGCTGAAGTTTTAGAGCTTTCCGATCGCTTGGGTCAAGCCATCAATCTCGGCATGGCTCCAGTAGGAGCTGCAGTGCATGTGCCGAGGTGCCGAAGCACTACAGTGCAGATCCAGTGCAGATCCAGTGGTCCGACGACTTGGATCAGTGTATCAAGCGGTCTTTTCGCTCACAACTTAGCGTGCATCCTTAATAAAAAAACAATATCTATCCATTTTTCAATCTTGCAATATTCTACAGGGGACTTGGAGCCTAAAACAGCAGGCACTGTAATACTCGGGCACTGACACTGCTGCACTGTAGCACTGCCAGTGGCACTGCAAAATACTGATCCCCAGAGCCGAGAAGCCTGCGCACCTTAATAGAAATCTCGTATTTCGCCCCGCAAAAAATGAGGCCAGCAGGATACTGCTCCACAGAGTCGCATTAGAGCATCGAAGGTCACGATAAAGGCCTGAATATTTGCCTGAAATAGAGGTCAACCGTCAGACAGCGAATTTACTGACACTGAGTAGCCTGGCTGAGACGTACTTTTTCACTACACCGGTTCTTCAGCTCCTGCTACTGTTTCTGACCATGGCGATGCATCTCCTTCTTCTGCGGCGGCAGAAAGGAATTTTTCTTGGCGGCTCGATCAAGGAGAAAGCTACAATCCAAGGTGCACGTGCCTTGCACGTGCCTCAAATTTCTTGCACCAATCCCTTGCCAATTGTTAGCTGTAGCATGAGGTACGAATACCAAAGCGCTAGATAAGGTAGTAGGCTAAAATGTGAGTCTATTATTCTCATCACATGTCAAGTCTGAATCACGATTCAGACTTGAAGTTCAAACTCAATTGTTCTCTCTAGTCGTTCGACCATATTCTCCGCGTGTTACATCGCGTCTTTGACCACCCAACTTGGTCAATTTTTGTGCACCCTCTCACTGCATTCAAGACACATTCACTTCCATTTCCGACAAATTTTCATCATCCTTCCATGACGGTTCTACTTCCAAATGCTGGAGTAATCGGTCCATTACCCGACAGCTTCGACTTCGCCAGCCACATGAAGCGTCCAGACGCTTTTGCACCAGGCCTCACATCCCTACAAGCCAGAAATGTGCAAAACTGTATTGCGGAGGCTCACAACAGCACAAGCACAATGGAAACGGAGATGTGCATGAGAAATACTAGTCGGGGGCCAACCATGGACATAGGGAAACAGCTGATGAGTTTTTGGGGATACCATGAGACGGAGATTTCCCTCATTGCAGACGGTTACGACGACGCTGGATTTCGGTCGTCTATCGGTCCCATGCCGATCTTTCTGCATGAGCTAGTTATCAGAGCTCGGAAAATCAAACTCACAGCAGCTAGAATCTCTGACACCAAATCGAAGGACAGAGACATGAAGGGTTCAATGGTCATGTCCAACCCGAAGAACATGATTGCGGGACAGCGTCCGAAACCGGGTACTCCGACGCTCTATCTCGAAACTATCAGACAGGGTACCATCATTCCACTGCACTGGTGTCTCAACAAGAACATCAATATTGTTGAGCACAATGTTTCAGAGATCCACCAAAAAACAGTACGTGACAAATTCAGCAAAGACACTTCGGACTCCAAGTCATCTATGGTTTGGATCTTTGACATGGAAAAGATGTTGAAGCCAGTCTCGGAGAAAGGCTGGGGAAATGACGATTCTCACACCGTCTTCACGCCGATGAAATAGGATGAAGCATCAAGGAACTACCAACGTTTCCTTGAAGTACTTTCACCAGCAGATGATCCGTTGCAACCTGGTGTCCCCACTTTCACTAACCAGCATATCCAACACCGTGACTTCTTTCTCGCAGTCGATGACTCAGAGTCCACCTTCCATTTATGGTACACTCTCGAACACAAACTTCGACATGATCTACAAAAAGAATATGTCTTTGACCTGTCTTTGTATGCATCCTGTCACAACAGCATTATCGATGCTCGAGATGCGGCAATTGATGCTAGCAGAGATCGGGGCTTCAACAAGCGGGCTTATGAATCTGGTCCCACGTCGACCAGTCCCGCGAAAACACCCAGGACATTTTACGACAGTTCTCCGAGTAACACGGGCAATACCTCTGGAGGCATATCAAGCTCCTTTCGAGGTCCCTCTTCAGCTTGTCTCATTTGCGCTGCCGCGGATCACTCAGTGAGTAAGCACGCTGAGATATCAAAGTCCACCACCTTCAGTGATGGTCAACCACTCTTCTGTTTTCACAGAGACAACTCATTGTGGTCCTCCAAGTTCACAAGATCCCGGGGATGCGAAGTTCACATCTGCATCTTCTTCAACCTCGGCAGATCCTGCGACGCCAGTCGTCACCGAACAGAAGCTCTTCACATTTGCTCATTCTGCGGCGGAAATCACACCGCTCTATCCAGAGACCCCACATGCCCTCGAGTCACCAATGGGAAGCTTAGAGTTTAAATCCCAAAATGGGTACGAAGTGATACCAACATTCATTGGTATCCCTGATGCGCTTCATGACGCTTTCGAACTCCCTCCCCATCCACATCTGTCATATAAAGATTTCACCGACTCCATCATTTTTCGCCATCCATTACCAGATTCTACTCCCATGGAAAACAAGATCTTCGAACGGGTTCAGCAGCCTTATTCTGCAGACGCCTTCCATACCATGCTCGACAGACATGGCCTATCTCAAGAATACCCTTTTCTTGTCAATAATCTTCGCAATGGGTTTCCCTTGGGTATATTGCTGGCGCTGGTCTCCACCATCATCATCCCAAATCACTCATCAGTAGACATGGAAGAAAACTCTTCCGCTATGCGTGAATATTTGGACACCGAGTTGGCTGCTAAGCGCATGGATGGACCATTTTCGAGAGAACAGGTGGAGTGCATCATGCATGGCCCCTTTTACTGCTCTCCTTTCATTGTATCTGTTCAAGATCAACCTGGAGATCTTCCCAAGAAGCGTCGAGTTTGCCGAAACCTTTCAAAGGGTGACCGCATTTCTGGATTCCCGTCAGTTAACAGTTTCATCGACAAAGGAGATTTTCCCACCCAATTCGACATGGCTCTCCGTGTGGCCCTTATTGTGAGTAGATTTCAACTCGGTCTTGGTGATTTTCCCCTCCACTTTCTTGTCAGTCGTCATTATCCCGGCAACAGTGCCAGATAATTCCGTCTCACACAATTTTATTGGGCATGTCCTGCCACCTTCAATTTGCGTTTCAATTTGGTTTCCAATTTTTCGCATTTCAATTTGGGCTCCAATTTCACAATTTAATATGCAATTCATTCTTGTCGTTCAAGCGGAACATAGAATTCTGTAAACTTATCGTCACGTGTTCGTGCAATATTTGACCGGCATTACTGACCTGACTTTGACAGGTCGCCAACGCAGCACCAGGCGCTCGAGCTTGCGCCTTCGATATCAAGGCATTCCACTGAACATGTCCAGTTCTCCCCCACCACAAACCATACCTCGTCACCTCCTATAACAGCGACTTCTACATTGACCATGTCCACCCTTTTGGCGCAGCTTCAGCCAGCAGCAACTCTGGCCAGATCAGAAATGCAATTCAAGACATCTGGTTAGCAGAAGGTGTCGATGCTCTCACGAAATACGAGGATGACCTGAACAACATTCAGGTTCCATCCGAGTATGGACCATTCATCGACGCACCATTCCATTATCAGTATGATGCTCAAACCTCTGAGGCTCTCATTGCCCCTTTACAGACACCATGGAACAGACTCAAGACGGGATCGGAATATCTCTTTGAGACGGTTTTCATTGGTTTCCTTTGGAACCTTCATCTTCATCGGGTCTCGTTGACCGACAAGAAACGTCTCAAGTTTCGGGCCCGAGTCAACTCCATGATTCATTCAGAAAAATCCGGTCTGCGAACATCTTTACATGACCTCCAACACATACATGGATCATTGATACACATATCCTTCATATACCAGACCGGCAATTCCTACTTGCCCGTCATCTCCAACTTCATGTCAAAATTTGACTTCACACATCCCCGACCCTTACATCTTTCGAATGGTGTCATTAGCGCTCTAAAATGGTGGTCGAAAGAGCTTTCGAACCCTGGCATGTATCGTCAGCTTCACCCGCTTGGTCCTTTACAGGACCTCAACATGTTCGTCGACGCCTCCACCAGTTGGGGTATTGGGATGCTGATTGGAGACCAGTGGGCGGCTTTCCAGTTGGTAGAGAACTGGAAAGTTCCCGGTAGAGACATTGGTTGGTTGGAAGCAGTAGCGCTGGAGCTACTGCTATATTTCTTGGTCCAACTTAATTTCAGGGGTGCCCACCTTCTGATTCATTCCGATAACAATGGTGCCATTGGCGCTCACACCAAAGGACATGGCCGCAATATCGCTATCAACCTTTGTGTCCGGCGGACATTTGCAATTTCAGCCGAAGCTTGCATTATGCCAAAATTCATCTACATTCCTTCTGACCCACTCTTGCGTGGAGTACTGGGTCTTCCTACCCGAAATTGTCTTGTACGACGATTTGACATCCCTAGGGATTTGTCACAAGGGGCTCCCGGATATCGGGCCGGGCACCCGGGCCTGGGTAGGTAGTCCCCCGCCGGAGGCAAAAAAAAAAAAAATTCTAGGTGATTTTTTTGGGCCATATGTTGGCTGTATTTTGATGATTCTTGGTATATTTCATGTCTTTAACTCTCAAATGAATACATACAAGCATTTGGAGACCCCCAATGCTGAGCAATCAGCATCGTCTTCGCAACCGGCCCCGGCGCAATCTAATGCTATTTCCAGCTCAACCGCTGTGACGACTTCACGTTCAGGCCGAAAACGAAAGGCCACAGATCTTGACAGAATAATCTCTTGTATTGCGGGCTCGTAGTCTCAAATGAAGAAAAACTGGTACCGGCCAACCTTCAGCAGTGCAAGCGCAAGGACTGTGAGACAGTATGGGTGAGTTTTTCGAGTACAAGGGCTCTATGCTCGGTGAAATATTTCATTGACTCTTTTTAGTATCATCTCGCTTGTGTTCAGCAGGAAAAAAGACTGGAAAAGCTGCCGCGGAACTGGATATGTCAAGCCTGTGAAGACGGAAGGCGCCGATAATATCTTATCTTATCTATTACTATATATGGGTTGTGGGAATGCTTACATAGGTAGGTAGTCCCCGGCCTGATGGTGTTTTGAAAAAATTCGACCCACGGTGTTTCAACTTATCTCCGGGAGCCCCTTGATTTGTCACTGTTTTTCACAAATCTTGATGTCTAGGTATTTGTGGCTCATTTCTCCCAAGATTCTTTCACTCACAAATATTAGTATACCCAAATCATGGCAAGGTCTGGATGAGACCCCAGAGTGGGTGTTTCCACGCAACACACATTCCGAAACGTCTTATGACGAAATCATTTTTCCCATCCAAACTAATTCCGACATTCTTTTCTCGTCTCAACCCTCAACATACAGGGACACAGAATCCCTCATATACCCATCTTCATCCATTCTATCCCCCCCACACAACAATCTCTCGACCCTGAGCTCATAACAAAATAACTCTGCAATTCTTATGACATGACGTGAATGCTCTTTTGCCTCCGAAAGTTGCACGTCGTCCAAGAGCCGGAAATGACATAATTCCCAGTCATTTCTGCCTGCATGTACCAGCAGACAGACACATCCTATTATGGACCACACCACATTCCCGTGAGGTTCAAGCTCAGCTCGGCCAAGAGATCTCATTTCAGCTGCAGACAAAAATACTCGAAAAGCTAATATCATCAGTCGTAGAATCTTCTCACACTGCCTACAGAGCCGGTCTACTACGTTTCACGCAGTTCTGTGACCGTGAAGGGATCCCCAAATCAGCTCGCATGCCGGCTTCTCCAATTTTGTTAGCGGCTTGGATAGCCGATGCTTCAGGTACAGGGACAGGAAAGATGGTTGAGAACTGGCTCAATGGCTTGCGCATGTGGCATCTTTTCAACCATGCAGAGTGGCATGGCAAAGACAGCTGGGTTTCATCCATCAAATCTACTGCTGAAAAAGAAGGTGTCATCTTTTCTTGCCCACCGAGAGCCCCAATCGATCACTCCCATCTGAGGGCATTATTCCAGGCTCTCGACATATCTCAGCCTCAAGATGCAGCAATGTGGGGTGTGGCTCTTGTAGCCTTTGGCGGTTGTCGCTGTTTAGGAGAGCTTCTCATTCAATCTGACAAAAATTTCGACAAACTCCACGACGTGGACAGATCTGTCATTGTGAGCAAATCTTGCATCAATAACACCGACATCAACTCCTTCCCTTTACCTTGGACGAAAACTACAGGCATTCGAGGTGGAGAAGTTATCTTGACAGCCACAGGGGGTCTTTTCTGCTCGGTAGCAGTGAGACGCAATCACTTTGCGGTCAACTCACTTCGAGTGGGTGAATCAGGAGTTGGTATACCTTTATTTGCATATCGTGTGGGTAACGGTTGGATACTCAAGAAATCGGAATTCCTAAAATTCACAACCACGGTTTTCAAAGCAGCCAGCCTCGAGAATGTCTCGGGACACAGCTATCGAATTGGTGGTTCTTTCCTCTTGTTAATAGATGGTGTAGCTCCCGAAATTGTCATGAAGCTAGGAGGTTGGAGTTCTCTTTGTTTTCTACTTTATTGGAGGAGGTTAGAGAAGGTGATTCCGGTGGCTCTGACCAAAGCATGGCAGCAGAGACGGAAAGATTTTGCCAAGGATCATGGCCTTCCAGAAGATTTACCGGACTTTATAGACACTTAATCTGGTCAATTACTACATGTTCAATTTAATTCAAAATAATTCAACGAAACTCCGAGGGAACCAAACTCCTGAACAGACCTCGGGTTGGCTTGGGCGTCGTCTTGGCATCAGTCTTCGGCTTGGTACGAGTGTCTCGTGGAGCTCTGCTCAGGTTGGGTTCTGCCTTCGTCTTGATGCTGTCGCTCACCTTGTGTACCCTCAGCTGTTTGACGAGAGTTTTCTGGCTGATGGACGCCACAATGGTGATTCATCCCTAGATCTCGAGTCAGGCAGCTGTGCTGCCAAAACACTGAGTTTCATTTGAAACTCAGCTAATTCATCTCACGATATTCTATCTTATTTCTCGAGCTTCACTGCTACCTTATCCCAAACCACAGCCAGAGCAACACCGTCATGGTTATTCGACCTTTTCCAAGCTGTCATCTGACCTTTATGCCTCAATAATCAAGAAAATGTTGGTAATGGAGTTCCTAAGAGGTCCAGACCAGTGCCTCCCAAGGGGGTGCCAGACCGGCATTCCGAGACCGGGCCTAGGTAGGTAGGTCCAGCCATCAGGCTGGAAAATTTTAACTGGACATGACCCAAAATGGAATTCTCTGGGCTTCTTTCAACTTGATTTGTGTCTTTATACTATAAAATTCATACCCCAATGTTCCTTGACCTCCAAAAAGCCAACAGCATCATCATCATGTGACTTCTTTGACTAAGCTTTTTCTGCCAAGCACAGACAAACAGCCGCCCTTCCATCAACGCACGTCAATGTCGTGCCTTTATACCATGGCTTCATCCAGTCAGAACATCAATTAGCTGCTGAAATACATGGTATTTCGGCTTCGTTTACGTCTGGGAATTATTTGACATCATCTCCCAGGCTGCTGACATGACATTAGCGTCGAATGGCAAGGTCATTTGCCCTCAGTGCTTCTCTGAAAATGGGGGAAATGCTGCGAATCTTATAGCTCGACATTCTTAAATATGTCAAGTTCAAAATTTATCTAGTGGAGCATAGTTACTCTAGCGCGGCTGGGACGCATCGATTCACGTGCTGGGAATGCTTACAAATAAGGCTGACTAAGTAGGTAGGTCCAGCGGCCAAGGTCGAATTTTGCTAACCGACCCTGGGTGCAGCTGGGCCTAACCGGCACCCCCTTGGCGCCTCCTCCCGACAACCTGTATCCAAGGATATCGGTCTGTTGATATATTGACTGGAAACCGATGATGGTTTCGGCAAGACTTAGCCTTAGGTAGGGTTCACCAGGGGTAGAGGTAAAGGTCTGGAAGGCCCTACCTCTACCTCTACCTCCCAAACCTCTACCCTTGAGGAGGTATACCCCTACCCTACCTCCAGATTTGGGAGGTCTCAGGAGGTACAAGTTCCCACACTACAAAACACCAATTACATGTACATTTTGCAAGTATTAATTTATCAATAGCTTCAAGTTGTATTATAATACAGTTTTATTTCCATATCAGCCTGTCTAGTCAATTTGAAAGGTTAATGATATGACTAAGCTATTCTTGTCCCCCATTCTCCATGTAGATTTCACCTCTCAAAAGCCATATTATGGTCTGTTTCAGCCAGTGAACTAGGTATCAGATTATCTGTAGAGTATCATGACTATAAAAAAGGTGTTTTATGATAAGAATCACTGAAAACACCTCAATATCTAGTGTCTGCCATACCTCTGTACCTCCAGGGGTAGGGTAAAGGTTTCACAAAGGTCTGGACAGGCCAACCTCTACCTTTACCTCTTGTAGCCTGACTATGATACCTCCAGAGGTATACCTCTACCCCTGGTTAACCTTAGCCTTAGGGGACGACGAAACTTTTTCGTCCAACCGTCGTTTCCATCAGGCTCATTTTTCCACAAATCAGGATATTCTCGGGAAGCTAGAAGGTCTCCAGCTAGTCCAGGTATCCTGAGAAATTCTGACATAACACCTTTCTGGCAAAACCAGCTCCACGATTTGCTGACACTCATCCTCACAGGGCCAAGCTGTAACCAAACAGCTCAAAGAAACCGTCATGGAAGTCGAGAAGCGCGTCAGGGAGCGCCTTTTCGAGTATGCAGCTAGGAGTGGCAGCGACCAATCATGGCCACCGATCCCGGTGTGAGGGATCCTTGCGGACGGTGTGGAAAGCACGTCGATATATGAGTATGCGAATGAACAACACACACAACAACACCAACACACCAATACACTCTTTATATCCTCGATAAGTTCGGGTTTCTTATAATAGAGATAGTCCAAAGCACAAACACTTGTCGGTACTCAGTGTCTTACGTCTGGTCGTCTTTGAGAGCTTTTAACTGGGTTATAGCTTGTTTAAAGTGTGGTAACACTAGGGTTTGTGGTCTCTTGACCGAAGCGCGATTTGCACTAAGCAGCTTTAACTAGAACTAGACTTGACTTGACTAGAGGTTCTCTTTCGAGACTAGAGGGTGCACTAAGCAACTAGACTAGACTAGACTTGTTCAAACTTGTTCAATTCGCCAAAACGTCGGTAACTGAGTCCGAGAAACAAAGTAATATTTATCCACAAGTCAGCTACTAGCTTCCAGCCTTGGTCAGGCGGTCACTTGTTACTAACTGGGTTCAATGCCCTACAATGTTCTAACTATTTACTACAAACTTAGAGTCCTTAAATACTGTCCAGAAATGATAACATA